>JAQIXT010000980.1:0-20719 GCA_034700445.1 Stenotaenia linearis | reverse complement strand
AATGTTGAGGGTAAAAGTCACGTGATTGATATCACGTAAAGTCGCCGAAGGTGTGGCGCCGGAAGCGCCACCTGACAAAAATAATTTAAAATAATCAAATAATTAGCATTGAAGCTTAATTTAAAGCATTTAGATGATAAGAAGTAGGAGCTTTTGCTCAGTTTTAATCATATGATTGACACATGAAAAGTTTCTTTGCTGAGGTGAGGGAAAAAGAGGAAAGATAAACCAAATGAGGATTAGTGAGATTACCGTTTCCTATTCCTGGAAATTTGTGTGAATTTATTAAAAATTAATAAATCCTAAAAATCAGTGGACATTGAATTAAATATCAGCACCAAAAAAGTGAGTGAACAGTTGACAACGCAAATTGAATGTTGTTTTGATAAATTTACTACCAAGAACTACAATATAACTGCTTGTAGGACTTTTCTATAATTCAGAATAGAAATCCTATTAAAGCCCATGAACATCATCTATAAGAGCTATTAAGTAGAGTACAATAAAAATTCGTTTATCCAGTTTGCTCGGGGAACCCAGGGAGTGGTGATAGATCGATTTTGCAGTTAGAGAGAATAGTGACCTAAAGGTAGATTTCCTACTTGAAACTGATGTTGTATCAGAATGGAAGAACCGGCCGCGTAACAAAGCAAAAATAATACAAAATACAAAACCATTCTTCCATCCTCTCAGTCTGCTACGTGATCGTACATTGGGATATTCTAACGACATCACACCTAATGCCCGAGGTGCAATGGAGGTCTAAATAATGTCTTTTATCAATTTTCTTTGATATCCCTAGGATATTGTATAAATTCTTGCCTCGCAATGCATTCAGCCATGAGATTTCAAGTAGCCTTTTTCACAACGGGATCTCGCGAGACAATGGCTGCGTCCTGTGCAGTTTCAAAACGAGGCCATGGCGGGTACCCTCAAATCCAAACTCATTGGTGTTTTCAGTAAAAGTAAAGCTAATCTCTTATAAGTTTCTGTAAATATTATTTTCTTAATTTTTTACCTTTAGTAGCTGTTGAAAAACTAATTTTGTTATTAGATTTGATTTTTTTATTATTTTTTAAATAATATAGTAATTTTCTATATCAGAACGCAGCAGTACGACCTGTTTTCCCCGCCAGAGCCTCGTTTTCAGATTGAAGTTGAAAACGAGGCTCGCCGGAAGTCTCGCAACATCTCGCGACTCAGAAAAAGGCTAATATCGAAGTCGAACACAGTTTGAACTCTTAAACTTTAAAACATCAACTGCAATTAGTTGAAGTAATTGATATTGAATTCTCCGTTCTTTTAACTTTTTTCTAAGTACTACTATTCATTCTTTTCATGAAAGAATGAAACACGAATCTTCTTTCTTAAAAAAAAAAAGATTCCCAACGAATCACTCTTTCAAATAACAATCCTTTTATGATATACAATTACAATGCTGAAACTGCACAATTCCTGAGAATCTCAGAAATTGTGAAGTTTATTTCGAAGATTCTCACTTTTTTCCCTCTGGATATGCAAAAATCTGCTGAGTTGGCGGGAAAAGAAGCTTTTACTTCAATAAACCAATAATATTAAAGGTATTAAAATGCAGTGTGCACAACAAAATCTTTCCTACAAGCCATTACACTCTCATTGGAATATCATAGACATTGCAAAATTTGTTTTACAAATACCATAATCCCATACATCCAACGGAAAAGTACCTAAAGATGAAATATAACCTTGGCCTCAATAGGCTTAGCAATACGTTGCAGCTACAAAAGGAAGTCAAGCAGAAGAAATTAAACAAAAGAAAATGAGCGCTCCATAAAAGCAAGTAAATCAACTCTGAATCTTTGGTTTAGTGAACAATGCCGTTTCAGCATAAACAGAGATTATACACAAACTATAAAGTAGAAAAATAGAAAATAGTTCAAAATTTCGAATCAACTTAAGTTACTGTATCACAAAAACTCGAATATGATCATCAGTGTCATCCTATGTAGAAAAGCAATCGAGAAGATTGATCACCCCTTCCATTTTGTCATCATTTAGTGTCGCACAAGCCAGAAATAACCATTTAATTGAGCAATAAATTCTTATTCAAGCTCGTATCGCTTCGTATGTCTGTTTGACTTGTATTTCCATCGAGTTTTTAGTGCTAAAACTGATATTTTCTCTTTATGAATTGCAATTCATCGTTTCGAATGAAATTTTATCGCTTTTACGCACTCGATTCTTATCTTTAATTAAAAATTACTCCTACGACTTATTAAAGTAGGATTTTTTTTATTTCTTGGCTCCATTTCGGTAGAATTGGCCTTTAATTAGAAACGTTAATTGAAAACAAAGGCGGAACACCGTGCAGTCCAGTAAACAATAGGCTTAATTAAATTTATACTATCAAACTTAAGTCTAGCTTGAAATTAGTATTAGCATGGTCATCCTTGAAATTACTTTTCACTTTAATATATTGGGAAAAGTTGAGTTTTTGTCAATTGAAAATTGAAAACTTGATTAGAATTCGGTCTGCAGGTAGAATTATTGTGCTTTTATATTGGATTTTTTGTTGCAGTAGATGTCAGTTACTGTCTCAGCTCAGTTGCTGTTGCTTTTGGAGGTAAAGTGTAGATTGAAGTTGTAGTAAATGGTTTTGTGGTGTGCGCAGTGCGTTTTGTAACATGTGGTTGAGGTAAATGGAAGAGTATTGGGATGTCTTCTTAAAATAAATTATTATACATGTGCATTATTTATTGGTTGGGAGTAGGTTTCTTGTTGTTGTTATTTAAGTTTGCATTTTATTGTGAATGTGTGGGTGTTTAAGCGGGAGGATTAAAATTTAACGGAGGTTTTGGCATTGTTAAATTTTAATGTTGTTAAAGTTAGGATTAAGTGTGTGCTTATTTATGAAGTTTGGTTTTGGGGATTTGCAAAGTAGTTTGTTGATGTTTTGATCATTTTTGTAGGTTTTCTAAGTAATTAAGGGTTTGATATTTCTCGTGGATATGCATGATTTTTAATTTTATGGTAGATTTATGTGGATTCTCATCTCAATTTTCATGTATTTTCGTGTACTTTAATATTTCTCGATGATTTTTAATTTTATGGTAGATTTTTTTGGATTCTCATCTCAATTTTCGTCTACTTTATTACTAAACTCAGCAAGTTTTCTTGTAAACTAAAATGATTTTCAATTTTATGATGACTTTACAAAGGTTTTAAATTTTGTTTGCTCTGTTCATAGCAGAAGTTGAATATTTTTCTTGTAAATCTACTGAAGATCTACGTGTACACTTACAGTGTATAATTTTGCAGTAAATTCACAAAGTTTGCAAGTAAATCTGCAATATTTTCTTGTAAACCTTTAAAGTTTCTCCTACATCTAAAAGTTTTTCTGATAAATCTGGAAACAAGTAAATATTGTAAATCTGCAACTAAATTTTGTAAATCTAAGAAATAAATTTTGAAAAACAACAAATAAATTGTTACAAATCTACAAAAACCACCAAAAAACCCACCACAAAATACTAAAACTCAATTTCTCACAAAAAAACAACATGAAAACAACACCAAAACTTCACACACCACCCAAAAACCCCTTAAAACCCCCACCCAACCACCAACCCTCACACTACAACATCACAATCACCAACTCATCAATCAACCCCAACTTTAAACTCCCTTAAAAAACCCAACTGTTGAACACAATCAAATTAAACTCCAACAAGTGACATTCAACATCTCCATCCCATCCCCACCCCCACCCCCACCCCCACCCCCCCCCCCACCCACCACCCACTTTCAAAACCAAAAAAAAAAAAAAAAAAAAAAACGTAAATCAATAACTCCCTACACACGCACCACTGTTCCTTAAAACACGTTGCAACAGGGTCGCCGCACACCCATAAATTAACTCCACAGTGACAAACCAGATGTGCAGGATGTGCCCCGAGAAAATGTCCAATGTCCTCCTTATTTCCTTCAACTTGAGCATTCTAATCACACCGAATGGATCCAGTTTGTAAGAACTAAACTCATTTCGTTCAACCCGCTGCACAGACTCGACATTACAAAGCGAATTTCAATTATCCGATAAAAGAAAAAAAAAACATAAAAAACATTGTAAGAGACTTGTTAAATAAGTAAAATTACTGACTTTATACATTTCACTGGAGGGCGCTTCCGGATTTCCCTTTTGTCTCCCCCTCTCCTTCTTTCTACCATAAAATCTTATCAAATTGCGTTGCTAATGAGTGGTAGTGCATTCACGCCGTCAATTCACTTAGTTTTCTTCCATCAGGTGGAAGTGCAGTAACCACGGTGAAGCAGTGCATTATATTAGTATGTTGGGTCGTTACCTTTCTCTCGGAAGAAATTATACTTTCTTATTCTCGCGAGACGTTTGATAAAATAAGCGAGAAAAGGCGATTTTAATTGCAATTTTAGTGCGAGCAGAAAAAGGAATTAAGGGAAACATGAAATTGCTTGTAAGTTAAAGGGTTTGTGTTTTGTTTTTGAGTTATGGTTTGGTTTCTAAATGTCGTTACTAATTTTGTTATTAGTGGAGAAATGGGTGGTTAATTTACGAATTTGCATGGGTGAATGCGAAATTAAGTTGTGTGTTGTAAGTTTTGATTTCTGGAAAGATTTTGATGAGATTGGGTTGTAAGGGAGGGGGCTTAAAGGAAATGTGTTTTTGTGTTGAGTGAATTTGTTCTGTAGTGATGAGAGGTAATGTGTTGTAAGGAGTTTTGGAAGTTTGTGTTTAGAGTTTGAGTTTACGGGCGATGATCTGTAAAAATTTAGTTCGTGTTGTTGCGATGAAATTCTATTTGTATAAAATATAAGATTGCTACATAAACTTTGTTAATTTAAAGAATGGTAAACAAATAAATTAAAACTTTACGGTATTCCAACAGTTCGGAAATTTTTGAAGGTTTGAGTTTGAGATATTTATGGACAATTGCAGTATTATGTCATAAATTCTATTTTGCAATGAAGTAATATATTATGATTTTTTAAAGTAGCAATATTTTGCAATTTGTGATAAATTACAGATAACATCTGCTTAACGCGGTTTCGTTATAACACAGGTTCATAATAAATACGCTTGGACTGACCTTCCTGCACCGTTTTTAAATGTCCTGCGAGCCCCAAATACAAGTTCAAGATGAAAAGCTTCCCAAAAAGTGTTAAAAAAGCAAAGCCTTTAAACTCTTTCTTCAAACCAGTTAATATCTTCTCTTTTTTGATTATTTTCTTCAATATCCCTTAGAAACAAATTATTATTTATTACTTTACTAATGCACCTTTCCTAAAAACATTAAATTACCATATTTCCTGCTAAAAGAAATCATCCAACCCGACATAATAACTTAAATTTGAATTTCACAATTACACCTTCATCTAATACGCACATTGAGCACAAAATCCCAATTCTCAAGCGACCCGATGGATAACTTTCAATGACTAAAACTAAGCGCACGAAAAATTTAATTTACTCACATTTTTAACTCACTGCAACTCGCGATAAAATCTCATTACAATTTAACGAAATCTGGAATCAGACGACCTTAAGGCCGCTTTACTGCTCCGGTTTCATCATAACCATAATTAAAACGCTGTCTACCGTAATTGGCCTGAATGGAAGACAGTTTAACCGATTCGGGGCACTTAGTTAATGAGAAACACGTCCAGATATACTGCACACCTGACAATCTTAATTTTCAACGCTTAATACTGAAAGACAGTTGCTGACGTTGCAATAAAATTCAATCAAGCGTATCGCAATGAATAACAGTCGCGGTCAATCGAGAGAAAAAAATGTTTTTATCGTTCTCGAATTGTCTTTTAATCTTATTTTTTAAATTTTTTCCACTTTCCCACAATTCTATCGGCCGGTATATACCCACCACAATTGACGCAATTTCGTGCCGCGATCTATAAGTCAGATAAACCCGACGTCTGCTTGAGAAGACCCTTCAAAGCTGTCAGTTTTTATGACATTCCACGTCTGAGTTTGGGTTTCCTACTCGGGGATATGGAAAAATTGTTTTAATATGCAGTCAATTTTTTCTTCATTATTTCTGCTGTTTGTTTTGCAATAAATTTTGAAAAGTAATGAAAATGAATTTTTTTGTGTTCAAAATATTGCATTTATGTTTAGATGAATTTAATAAAAAATAAAGAAAGAAAATAAAAACAATTTTTTAGATTGAAATTTTGCATTTGCATTTATTATATGGGGGTTATAATTATCAACATATATTTTTACGTTGTTTTGATCTTCAATATGATTCTATTTTTCTTACTTTTTCCAATTTCTTCGAACAACTTTTTACATCGAAAACTTAATTCCTAAAACCCAGAAAAAAACATCAAATCAACAACTGCTCGAGTTTAAAATTTGCCATCACGAAACAACGGTATCGAAAAAGCTTATTGCATTTACTGTTTCACACTATAAAGCCAAATCTAAGTCCTTTTACAGACACCAACTGCCACTGGTCAATTCGATTCTTGCACATTTGCTCCCACAACACGTGTTGCTGAAAAACCTTCGCACAAAAGGAAAACACAGTTTACAATATTTTTCTTTCTCAAACTTTCAAATGCATTCACCGTATACCAAACACTGTAAACAAGACCTTTAATAATTCAACTTCAAGCTTATTAATCAAACTTATATTAATTTTCATTCAAAAATCTTCATGAAAAAATCTTCAAAATGACGATTAATATACATCTTTACCAAAGATCAGTCAATCAGGGAAATGTAGCGTAACCATGGATAACCTTTTCTTCATTAATCAAAGAAAGATCCTCCGTTTAATTATACCGAAGGTCTATAATCAGGCAATTATAAACTTTTCTTTACCTCCTACACGATATACCTTCTATTATTTTCCATCGGCAAGATAAATTTCAAACGTCGAACTCTTTCAATTTCATTTCTTTGAAATTTCTTTGAAATTTCTTTGAATTTTCTTTGAAAACAAAATTCATTAAAAAATAATTACGATTTGTTGTCTTTTTATTATATTTGCTCAATTCCCAGTGAAAAACAAAAAGGGGAAAAAATGCAAAGAAAAACAAAATGAAAAATGATGATTTCACCGAGAAATGTTTTCCTCTGATAAGAGAAGAAGAAAATTGGGTAGTCACAAGTTGCAAAACTGCGGTAATAAGAATATGCAAAACAAAATGAGTTCATTCCGTGCAAATGAGCGCAACGGGGATCAAAATTTCCCAGCAAAGTAAACAAAGTGGCGTTTTGGTACTTTGTTTTTATTTTTATTCAAGGTAAAAACCTTGAGAATAATTCCTAATTTACTTCCTTCTCCTCTGCTTATAACCGCAAAATTACTCGCATAACTAACGCTAATTAAACGCACTCTTAACCCTTTCGAAATGTCAACGTTTTTATTAAAATAAATAGGATTTTTCACTTAACGCTGCCTTAATTGTGCAAAAAGGAGGGAAAAAAAGTGTTTTTCTACTCATCACATCTTCTTATTCGCTCAATTAAGCAAAAACAATTGAGACATTAATTAACTCAGTCCATGTAATTCAGGTAGAGTGGAAGTAAAAAGGATCGTTTGTTTCTTTTTTAGGCCTATTAACTATTTAGAATCCTTTGTGAGTTGAAAAAATTAAATTTCCTGTCAATTTCCAAACAGGAAATTAAGTTTGGTAATTTAATATTAATTTACAATCGCTTTAATGTTTTAATTATCATTGTGTACGCGAAGTTCAGTTTAAATAAATTCGAAAATAATTATAATTACTTTTTAATTTCATTTTTTACACATTTTTCACTTTTAGAAGATAATCGAGGTTATTAGAAGCTTCAGACGCAGATGCGTGTTGAATTAATTAACGCTTTTTTTTTTTTTACTTAAAAAAATTTTTAAAATTTTTTTGAAAAAAAAAAAATTAAATTTCATGCAGCATTTGTTGTAATTTCCTCGTTGAAAGCTCGCTAATTAATGTGTATCAGTAATTAACCGCTATTTCTATTTACACGTTGCTAGGATTAGGTCTGTTGTTAACGTTTGTGTAACAAAAGTCTAATTTAAATCAGATCGTGTCATAGGCAACGGTTGTTAGTTGAACGTTAAAAGTGAAAATGATTTTAAATAACAAAGTAATTGAAGAATGTTTTGAATGTTTTGTGAGCTCAAAATGAGAGTCGTTTGTGACGGAATGCTGGGAATTTATTTTTAGATCCAAAGTTTTACTTTGGGCCAATTTAAGGAGTGTAAACAAACTGGATACAAACAAATGAAACGTAGTTACTAGTTTTTATTTGCGCTATTAAATGTCAATAAAGTTGGAAACGTTTTATTAGTTTTCCAACTGTTTGTCAGTTTCAGTTTCAGTTTCAGTTTCAGTTTCAGTGTGTCTGCTTTAAAAGTTTTATGTAACAAACGGTTTTGATGCTAATGTGAAAAAATCTTTTTAACGCGTTTACATAAAGAGCGTTGTTTCTTTAAAGCTTATTAAAACTGATACTTCCTGTTTTTAAAGGCGTTTGAGGGAAAAATTTGCGTGTATTAAAGGTAAATTATCAAGCGTAGTTGTTGCAGAAATTGGCTTAAGTTGGGGTAAGTTTGCCTGTCGCCATTTATTGGTTGGGGTAAATTTCTTTGGTGTTATTGTCGTTCTTAAATCACACTTCGTGAAGTGTCGGCTCGAGAATTCTCGAGAAATCAGTAAAAACGTGAGATTTGAAATGTGAAATTCGACAAAATTAAGGAAATAATTGTAAAAATACAAATTTATTACAATTTATTCAAATATAATTTAATAAAATTTAAAAAACTATACGAGAGAAAAATACAATCTCCAAGAAGATGTAGAACTTCTTTCTACGAATTTTAAGATTAAAGAAAAACTTTAAAAATCAGATTTGTGAAAATATTTCCATCTTGGAATATTTAGATCTTCAAATTTTTCCTGCAACTCGAGATGCAGCAATAAATCTCATTTTTTGAAATGCAGAAAAAAATTTCCGGGAAGTACGTCTTGTAAAAATTCAATTCTCAAGAATTGCTTCTTGAGAAATTCTCGAGAAGAAATACTAAAATGATACATTGATTCCGAGTATTACGTATTGTGGTTGGAGTTCACTAAACTATGCATTGCGAAGCCTTAAACTGGCTAAAATAAACCTTTGTTAATTAATTGCTTCACTGCAAATCATTGATCTACGAAGCCTTTTTTGCTAAGGTGTTGATACTACAAGTTGGTACACTGCCACTGACAAGGGGACCACGAATGAGACACTCATGAATTTGCTCGAATTTTTTTTTATAAGCAGAGGAATATCATTGTATTACAATGCTAAAGTAGAAATTTGCAATGGCAAATAGAAAAAAAGATATTGTTGCTTGAAGTTGCAGTTGTATCGTAGGAGCCAGACAGATTGGATGATCTGTCCGACTCCTACCATGAAAAATCAACTTCAAACAACAATATCTTTTTTTCTATTTGCCATTGCACATTTCGGCTTTAGAATTGTAATACAACGATATTCCTCTGCTTATAAAAAAAAATTCGACCAAATTTATGTGTGTCTTATTCACGTGGTCTCCTTGTGAGTTACGTAAACACTTTTATAAACATATAAAACTTGTTTATTTACATTTACACAGTAAAAGCCATAAAAATAATAGTGACTTTACACAAACCCATTTCCCGTAATGCAAAAACACGAGTTCAAATCACATCATCATTCACACCCCCTGAATTATCACACTACAATGGATTATCACACTTCCCAGCAAACCAACTAATAAATGCTAAACATTATTCACACAACACATGAAATTTTGATAACTTTAAAATATAACATTAAAGCTGATTTAACATTAAATAAAACATCCAAAAATATACAAACCATATCTTAAATTCCTCAATTAATTTAATTTCCTTTCCTCAGGTAAAATCCTATTCAAATTGACACAGTATAATTAAGTTAATAAAGAACCCACATTGACTCTTATAATTAGCAACAATTTCTCTCGCTCAACTCAATCATCTTTACCCACTTAAATCCTCTCATTAAAGAAATTACAATCAGAACCAAAACAATCGCAAACCATTAAGAACAAACCGCCTTTAATCCTCTGATGGCTAAAACGACAAGAGTTTTTCAAAACATCGTTTGAACAACGTAATGTGAGATAATAACAAAACCGGGCAACTTGATTGACATTTTTCTCGCAACTCTTGACACCTCGTCTTTCTTTTTATCTCTCCGGTGAAGAACGTTAAAAACTTCATTACTGAAACGCGATAATGGCTCAGACGAAGGTTAACTTTGTCGAAAGCACAACACTTTGGCTTGGCCTTTCTTTCATTTTTTTTCTTAACTTTATTTTGTGGTTGATGAAGAAAAATGGGGTCGTTCTGCATTCAAGACAAGTTTGGCACTTTAATGAGAAAAGAAAAGAAACAATCAAGTGGAAATTAGAAGACAGAAGCCCGAAACCCAATACATTTTTTTAAAAAAAATGAGCAAATTTGAAAATGAAAGCCTAATTGTCTCATCTTGTTTTCTTAATGGGAATCGCTTGTGGAACAACAAGTGGAGAATTTAGATTTTTTTTTTGTTAGTTGGGATAAAGGGAAAGTAATTCTACAAGTGAGATAATGGTAATAGTGGAAATACAATGGTTAATTTAGATAAGTAGGGTTTTAATGTAAAGTTCAAAAGTCTGTTTTGTTCTTAAAGCTACAATTTAATGAATGAAAGTGATGAATGGATTAATTTAATAATTAGTTTTCTAGGTATTTAACCATCTTATAAATTATTTATGTGTATAATTATACTTGGATTTAAAGTTTCATTTATGTAGTTCATGCCACTGCAGTTTGATTCAAATTTTTCTCTGATGCATCAAATTCTTTCAGTTCCCTGAAAATTGACATTAAAAGTGGCTTGAAGTAGCTCCATTTTTACTATAAAAAACTGTTTGTGGAGGATTTAAGTTGCAAAAGTAATATTTTGTTCAAAAGTCTCTTCCTGTCAAAATGTTTGAGACATTTTGAAAATAGGTCAAAAATATTATACACTCTGGTGCACTCTCAGCAAAAAAAGGTATAAAAAGCCGTAAGGTATATGAATAGAGCTTGTTAGTCCAGAAATAGGTGCTACCTGTTGATATACATTTTGAGAAAAAATGAGATATTCTCTTAGGTAAACAGCAATGGAGGTAATTTGAGCAATGGAGCAAAGTGAACATGTGTTCCCATGGTGGAACATAACAAAAACAGCCAAAACAAAAAAAAAACACATGTGAAACTCGCAGCAACAAGATATGGGCACGAAACACACTCCCAAAGTACCAAAAAGATTTTGAAGTACCCTTTTGACTGTATCTCAAAATAAGGTAACACAAACATATATTTTCCAGAATATTTTGTACAGTAGACGCCGCTTATTGTGATCACTTTGGGCCGTCACCGAAGTGATCACAATAACCGATTGATAACATTAGCCAAAAAACAAAAAATGCAGTTTTTACTATTGTTTTCCATTAATATGTTAAAAATTCAAAACTAAAAAAATGATTATAATAACCGATAATTTTTCAATGAAAAAGTACCATCCGGTCTGTACTTTGTAAAAATGATACATTAACCGATTGATTCCATTAGCCGTGATCACAATAAGCGGTGTCTACTGTACATAATTTTGTGTGTGTTAAAGGCATCAAATTGTTAAATGAACAGTTAAGACATAAAAAAACCACAATTTTTTAAAAACTTTTTCAATACTCAAAGTGCCAGAGCATGAAAAATGGAAGTGAGCTCTTTAGACCTCTTGGAGGGGCTATTTAATAGAGTAATTTATACACTACATGATATGGCATTTACATGCTCTTGTTCTACTCCTATCCCAAACTTGTCACATCTATTACAAACATTTTATCATTTAACCTCAAAATATTTTCAATGGAATTTAAATCAAGAGAATTAGCAAACCACTAATGCTCTTGGTAACAACCATAACCCACTCTCACCTCTTGACAGGATGTGTTGTACTTCTAAATTTGACATTAATCCTCCTTGAACAAATGTTCAATACTTTGCATCCAAAATTACAACATGCTCCAAAAACAAATCACAATTAATTTTTTCTTCACAAACTTTAAAAAAATTAGTAAAAAGAGTAAATTACATTTCTTATTAATCCAATTACATCACACTTGGTATAAACTCCACATAAAGTATGTTTTGTTCATTAACAAAAGCTGCAAATAATCTTTAACCAGATTATCAGATTAAATGAAAAGTTATACTCCAACTTTGTTGTAATTTTTTTCAAAATCTAAATATCTACCATCAATTCTCTACTTTCTTTCATATATCTCAACTTTATGTTCCTTTCTTTCCTTGTATAAAAGTTGTTGGCTTATTTATGTTTATGGAGGTGCTGGAAATAAGTTTTTCAAGAATAACAGGTCAGCACATAAAGACTAAACCCACAAACAAAACACATTTAAAGCAATAAAATATAACTTAAGGCTTAAAACATTTGTAAATAAACAGACAAAGGCTCATTACACAAGTGATGTTTCACACTCACTTTACTATCCTTTCCTTTCTTTTTTATTTTCAAGGTAAGAACAACTTTAAAATTGTGTTTAACATTCTGAAATGGGTATTGCTTGTCCCAGGGACCAAGAGTTCTGCAGCTTAATGATGAATGGGCTGCGGCTGTCAATGTACTTCAGAGCACAGAGTGGTTAGATGGACTTATTAGTGAAATTGCTGAATTTCCCCCATGTTTCAACTGACCACTAAGCCACAGACGGTCATTAACAGAGTAATAGCCTTCGGTGAAGAATGGTGGTGCAAAAGATGGATGTCGTAGATGGCAGGAGAAAAATAGTGCAAAGTAATGAGCGCAGTTTAGGTAAGAGAAATCATGTTACTGGGTGACAGTGGATTGAATTCCAGTGATGTTTGTTTTTCTGATTTTTGAGTTTTGGTTTTTTTCATAAAATTATTCTATATATATGCGTTTCTCTTTTCCTCAAATAACTCAAATTTTGGCATCCTACAGAGATATATTAAATTAAACTGTAACAAAGTATTTATTTGATTTTAAAGTTTACTATTTCCATCGATTTTTTTAAAGTTTTTCAAGCGTTCATGTTACTCTTGTTTTTATAAGTTTAGTTTGAAATGAATTTGATCTGTTGTTTTTCTTGAGATTGATTGTGTTTAATAAGTTCTGTAGAAATATTATTTATATATTTAAGTTGTTTTCACTGTATAGTTGGTGTTGTAATCACTTCCAATAGTTATGTTGTAACCTGAGTTTTGCTTGTAGGTGATTCATTATGTACACATTAGCAAGAGCAAAATACACACTGAGCAGACAAACTATAAAAACTAAGCAAATAATCAACAAAGTGAAAGTTTTGTTTTCCCAATAGAGATACACGAAATGCCTAACTTTGTGGAATTAATATTTAACCGGAAGTGCTATCTCAAGATTATCAACCAACTTAAACAATAACAAAATTTAGTTTGATTATACTGTAACATAAATTCACCTACATAACTCCAAGCTAAACACTACAAATTTGCCAAATAAATCAACTAATTACATCAACATTAACTATTAACCACATAATTTATAGAATGTGGTTTACTTTCCTCCAAATCAAATTAAATATTCACTAAAATACAACATCCAAACAACATCATCACACTCATTCCACACCACCACATTTGCCCTACAGATACTCAATTAAAATTCCTCCTTTAATATTCCCTAACCACATCAACCTGGCAGAAACAAGAGTCTGTCACAACAGCTGCACAAACTGTATTACTGACATGTTTGAATTTATTTATTCATCCATTTATAACCAATGTAGCTGGTGGCTGCCATTGACAGCAGGCAGTGCAGAATGGCATTTGCTATTTACCTCTTTTCTTTTTCTTGCCTTCTGCTTAGAGGTATTGATTTATTGCAATGGATTTGGAAATTGCATCTTGTTTTTATTGAATTGCTCAGAGGGTTTGAGAAGGAAGGAAATTGTAAATATCTTTTTATATCAAATGGCGGTTTGCAGAAATGCTTAAGAGCTTTGTAATTGCTCTTTGAAAATCGTTTTGTTTACCTTCAGTCCAGTTATTGCAGGAAAACCAACATCAAAGATCGCTGTTTCCAATATTGGAGTTTTTGTATTTCCAAGTTCACAGGAAAATCGAAAGTATGAGGAAATTCCAAAAATTGTTGGTTAAAATGAGAATTTATTGTGTATTATTAGATGTAACGTAAATCGAGCTTATTTGAGTTATTGCGCGCAGACTTTTCTTTCTTTTTCTCGACTCGTATCAGATAATGACGAGACAGGCAGAAAATATCTTTGGCTGCTTGTGATAAGTGTGAAGCAGTTAGTGAAAGGAGGCAGATTGCCAAGAACAGACAATGATGGACGTGGCCAATTAAAAATACTGACTGCTGGACATCAATCATATTGACTAACCACCGACCAGATTGCAGTAATTGGCATTCTCAAGTGGGAAATTTACCCTTTGGACCTTCATTTACATTTTTGAAAAATAAAAAGGAAGAAAGTAATAGTTGTAAATTAAATGTCAGCTTTCTAAACAAAATCCCATAACAATTAGAAGGAATGAAGATATAGGAGCCCAAAGGAAGTGCATTTTTATAAAAGTTTAAACTTTAGCCCTTAAAGTACTGGATTTAAAGATCACTTTGGGTACACACTAAAAGGTCATCTTTACTCTCTAATATTTGATTTACATTGAAATAACATTAGCTGGTTTATTAAGAAGTGTTGAGAGAAATGTAGGAAAGCCCAACTAAAACCAAAATTTTCTCAGAATTATAATTTTTTTAAATTTTGCTCACAAATGTGCACATCATCAGTACTCTAAAGTTTACCCCAAAAAATCACACAAATAAGAAATTAGGCCTTACATTTGTAATTTCACAGTCATTAATTCACAATTCAATTAAATTTTTATACCTAACCACTCTATTCCCCCAAACAATTTCATAAACTTTAAACTTCAACAATTACTTCGATTTTTGAATGAAAACATCCAAAATTGCAATAAAAACAGCAATTTACACGTTAAATCTTGATAAGCGGCAATTAAAATCAAAAATATGTTTCACTTCACGCGCACACTGCACCTGCGCACAACTTAACTCATCCTGTTGAAAGAAATATCTCACACCCGCGGTCAATTTCGACCACTGAAAATGAATAAGGCGATGACTGCGAAGGAAGTTGAGGAGGAAGTCGACGCAGTTCCTCCTTTTTACTAAGTCCACTTCTCTCCCCAACACCTCCACACACAAAGATTGATTTTTTAAAGCGCAAACTCCGGCTACTTGTCTGCACGACTATACAAACTCTCTATACTTATGCAAACGGCTAAAACAAGAGGTAAAACTTAGCTTTTATAATCAACTAGTGTTGAGCTGAGCCTGGTTTCCAATTAGAGCCTTTTTATTGCTCCACAACTAATCTGTTTTGTCGTTTCTAGCGCGAATAATTTTGACTTTAAACGCTAGTTACTCCACTGCTAAGAGCGCCTTTGCATTTTATTTCTATTAGGACGCATATGAGCATTCAGCTATTTGCGTCTGGCACCTGATACCGAGTTGAAAACCTGGTTTAAGTGTATTGAAAGGATGCTTGACTGAACCAACAAGTTCGTGCATTAATTAACATCGAGTGGAAGTGAAATATGTTTGCAGAATAAAATAAAAAAAAATATTAATTAAATTTTTTTTTTTTTAGTTTTAAAATTTTTTTTTGTGTTTGTGAATTTGAAAAATAAAAATCAGTGACTCAGTGTGCTGGGATTGACAATTTGTGGGTTAAATGATTGCAACAATAAAAGAATGTTGTTTTTAAAGGAAAGTTGATGTCAAAAGATGAGAGATGATGAAATTTTTTGTAAGGAAATACAAAGGAATAAAAGAAACTACATTTTCTGTCCATTTGTAGTTTTTTTTATTTTTATTATTTTTATTATTTTTGTTATTTTTTGTTCCAAATGTCAAAATTGCATCTTCTCTTATCTGCTGATATGTGGAAGTGTATTTGTAGCTTTGAAAAAATACTCGTTTTTTATTGACGTTGGGCTTTCAGTTGTGCTAATGGAGGGCCATACCATTGTTCTATTTTTATCCAAACAATATAAAAAAGTAAACACAATTCCGATGTGCAGATAAAACTAACTCCATTTAAAAATGATTAAAACTTATTTGTTTTTTTGGTTAAAATACACCAAAATGCAAAATATGATCACGTTACAAAATAACAAAATTTAATTCCAAATATGAACATTCCAAACAGCAAAAATTCCAAACTGGTTTTGTGTCTTTTTGTCCCAAAAAGGAAGGCGCATGCGCAGACGAATTACTGCGTTTGCGCCTTGCGTGGCACAGTAGTGAAATCCTTCTGCATTTGATGTTTGATGAAAAATCGTGAAAGACAGGATATAAATAGAGACTAAATAACGGTAAGGTTTTTGTTCTATTTAATACAATACGTTTGTACTAAATCCGAAACCGAATTGCATCCAATTTCCAAACTCAAAACAAAAACATCGAAAGAAAAAAACTGTTTTTCACAGCACTTCCTGCCTACAGTACAAAAATATCTCTTCAAAGATCCACTTTTTCTATCAATTTTTTCTCGTCAATTTCCCATTATTCTCTCTCTAACTCGATAAAGATTCAGCCCCCAGAACTTCATCCATTGTAAATGAGAGACTCAATCTTGTCGAATTTGTAACGACATTTGCCGACTTGTCATTAGATTTACCTATTATTATTATTACTTACTACCCAACTGCTTGTCTAACCAATTTAAATCGGTATAAGTTTAAAAACAAATCCACAAACGCCTTAAATTAGTGGTTGAAATGCGATCCTGTTATTGACAAACCGTCAGTTGAATAAAAAGCTTAAAAAAGACAAATTTCTTCGTTTTTTCTTCTTTGTTTCCACTTGACAAGTCACAAACACTGATTTAGCTATTTCTAGTTGCAAATGTAAACACCGAAGATGGTAAAGTGAGGTAAACTTTCTCATTTGTTTGAATTAAATCGAGGAAAAGAGGAAAAGAGAAATAGTTTGTTCGATGTTTCAGTTTGCTTTTGGGTTGCGAATGGTGTTAAAGCGTTAATTGTGTCTGTAGGTTTTTTGCTATCGATTCGTTGGTTGCAAGTTTGAGATGTGTGAAAGTTTGAAATTCTGTTTGAATTTTTAGATACCGGAGGTTAGAATTAGGTGTGAAGGGGGGGAGATTGCGAGATTGCTTGGAATTAAAGGAGGATGGAGATTTGGAAGTGCTTTTTCGAGTTGGAGTTTGGTTTGTTGTATTTTTTTTTTTTTTTTTTTTTTTTTTTTTTTTTTTTTTTTTTTTTGTAATGCAGGTGTGATATGTCTGTCTGTGCACCTCGACACATAGAGTAGTTTGATTTGTTGAAAGGATTAGTTATTTTGAGATTTTTTGAGTGCGTTTTGTGATTTCACACAATTTTGTCAATTTGTGTGTAATTTACTAGAAATTATACATAAAAGTGCCACTTTAATAATGTTTAATGGATTCTTGGAAGGTTTTTGTGAATTGATAAATTACTCTATAAAAATTACACAAATTCTTCTGGGTTTTATCAATTTTGATGTAATTTGATTAAATTACAATCAAAGTTTGTTGGGTTCTTGGAAATTGAGCAAAAAAATTCCAAAATTTTTTCTTCTGAAATATCTGTTACAATAAACAAAATTTTAAAAAAATCTTTATTAAAACCCCGTTATAACGAAACACTTGGGACCACAAAAAAAATCAGTTCGCCACAATAATCAGCTTACACTACAACGAATTTTTAAAAATGAGGATTTATTAATCAGAATTTTAAATCCCTTCGTTATAGTGAGGTTTCATTACGAGCCCGAGTTCGTAACAGCGGGGTTCCACAAAAATCCGACCAAAATTCAAAACCCACGACCCAAATTCACAGAAATCATATAAAATCATTTAAGACAAAACTTCGTTACATCTCAACTATTTCCCTTCAATTTCGTTCCTGCCGCACCACAAATTCCAAAACACTAATTCCAACTACTCTAAACTCAAAAACACAACAAACAACATTACTCCAAACCTAATTAATAAACCTAATTCCGCTGCCTGAGAAACCGATAAATCACCAAAAATGTTGTTATAAAACCCCACACACTATCCTTTCCACAGAACAATAAAAAATACAAAAAAAAAAAAAAAAAAAAATTCCAAACATCCATCAAAGACCCATAAACGTCTCCTACCAAAACACAACGCGAAACAGAAGCGACTTTATTTATAAAAGCAATAAAATAATAATAAAAAAATAGTTTATAGACAATAGCGTGAAAACACTTAATTCAAAAACCCGTTTTCTCACTTTCCGAGTGAAATATACGAATCTTAAAAAGAAAATCAATTTGAAATGCATCGTCTGCAAAGTGATAAGGACCGAGCGAGTGGTCAGTTGCTGACCAAAGCAGCGTGAAATGGATTCAAGTGAACGGCCCAAAAATGGACGAGGTCCTCCGTTGGGACGTAATTTCTTTTCTGTGTCACTTAGGGTGACAACGACATTGAGAGAGAAATTTACGAAAGTTTACGATAATTAAATTTGTTGTAAAAAATACGTTTTCGAGTAATTTTGTAAAGTGTTCTTTTACAAGCTTAAATGTGATGTTTATTTGATTTACAGTGCAGTCGGACCCCGTTATAACGAATCAGCGTTAAATGAAATCCTCATTTTTACGAAATGATCCAAAATTCGCGATTTATTTCCCATAGAAATTCGAATGAATTTAGTTGAAATTGAGGTTTTTTACGTCACCTAGTTCGCTTTTTCAGTGTGGGAAACTTAGTGTAACGTAATTTTCGGTCTGAAAACGTTAATTTCACTTAAATAACTTCGTTTAAATAATATTTAAACGTAAAACAAAATGCATTTCATTAAAAACCCGATGTAACAAAATTATTTCGCTACATTATAACCAAAACTCATTATAACGAAATTTTTTTTCCTGTAATACCATTTTCTTAAAAATTTATCCCGTCCGAAATAACGTTTAATCTCGCCTCCCCGAAAACTTCATCGACCAGAAATTAACGAGACATTTTTTTCCTCGTAACCCGCAAATGCGCGAAGAGAAATGAAGGAGTCAAAGTGATTTTTTTACTCATCATCAACTTCAAAGAAGTTGACAAATTGATAAAGTTCAATCAATTTGTTTCCAATTGGTTACCCGGGGCTGTGGTAACTTGGTAACTGCACAGTTTCTATTTTTTTTTTTTAACTTCCTATCGAGTTTCTTATTAAATTCCGACCTGTTAGTTGATAAGCACGCTTGTTGATGTGTTCTAAGCCCCTAGCTCCAATTTCATTGGTTGAATTTCTCTTTTATTACAGTGAAGCCGAGTTGTTGCAGTTTCGTTTGAAAAGCAGCTGAGACGTGACATGAACGAGATTCAGGTGAAGTCTTCCATTATTTAGAAGGTAAAGAAATTTTTTTAAAAAAAATTATAATCAATGATAAATCACTTTGTTTGATTTTTCTTTGATCATTTTGTGGATTTCTTTTGTTTTGTTGATTTTTAATCAAATTTTAATTACTTTTACTTTGTTTACTGAATATTAATTTATTTAACTCTGATTATTTGATCTCTTTATGTGCAAATTTGATTAAAATTGATTAAAACTATCAATTTTGAATCGTTAATTAAATGTTTGCATTGCTGGAATGAAATATTGTGAAATGTGGCTTAAAATGTCGAATTCTCTTAAATAGTTAAAGTGATTTTAATAGTAATTTTCACAGTTCAATTGTAGACAAAATTTTATCCAATTTGCTGTTGGGGCTTTGTCGATATAACTTAAGAGCGATTTTGTTTCATTATCTTGCAATTGAATGTTTTCCAAATGAGAAATGTGTGATTTGAGGGAATTTAAGTCGGGGTTTGAAAGTATTATTGATTTTGGTAGTTAAATTAAAGGTGAATCAGATGATTCAGTGAATTTAGGGGAAAAATTGAATTGGAAAGTTTTAAAATAGTTGATTTAGTTTTGGAAAAGTTGAGAAAAAATTTTATTTTAAATTTTATTTTAAATTTTATTTAAAAATTTTTAAAATTTGTAAAACTCCAAACTAGTTTTATTGAGTCAAAAGCTGCAGTGAAGCGACTTAAATAAAGGGGCAGCATAAATAACGCTGAAAAGTCTTTGTCATTTCAATAAATGGTAGTTTTATGAAGTAGTCTGAGTTTGCTATGAAAATTCTTTTAAATATGGATACAATGTAAGTAAATTTAACTATTCAATAGCAGGAATTCAGAAAAATTTGCAATAAGTTACCGGAAAACTACAGAAATGAAGTAAAAACTGTGAAAATTTAAGTGAAAAGTACAGAAATCGAGTACAAATATTTTATAATTATGATAATAATTCAATAAAATAAAAAATTGTTACGTCACCCACTTTTTAAAAAAAAAATTACAAAAAATTATTTTACACCAGCCCAAACCCATAAACAACTTTGAAAGCATTTCTAGTTATAATTAAGAGGATTGACTGCAACCGAACAAAAGTATTGATGGAATAATCATCAATTCACACACTAAAACGTCTCCTTAAAACCCAAATTTATACGTCGCGAATAATGTAATCA
>JAQIXT010000979.1:0-20726 GCA_034700445.1 Stenotaenia linearis | reverse complement strand
AAAAAAATCCGTCAAATTTTTCTTCAGCCAATAAAACGAGAAAATTTAATTTGAAGCTCGAGTTTTGCCAAAGGGAGGTTTTGCTAAACATTTCAGCTTTACTGGTGTGTATACGACCGAGCCCTAGAACGACTCCACCCTTGAATTAATAAAATTTAACTGGAAATGGCCGGCATGGCGTCGCCCATGCGCCGCAAACCCAGCCGTCGACAAACAACGTCCAAATGGTCAGGCGTGGCTAATATTGACGCAAGAGCAACAACACTGGGGCAAATCCAAACTTGCCATGCGCCAGCCAATATGAAACCCAACTGGAAACAGAAAGAGTTTTCTCCTAGAATAATTACCACCCCTTTAAGCAAACAGCAGTAAACCGCAGCGTGAGTCGAGAAAACGACCACGATTCGCCTCCAGATAACTCAATCGCTTTACTCTGTTGACTCGACGAGTCAACAACAACTATTACAACAAACTTAATAACTTGTACATAGTCTGACTAACAACATCGTTGTGCACACTAATTTACTCGCTGACTTGCCGAATAGTGTATTCTCATTGTACTATCTCTTTGCGGTTTCCTCGGGCTTCTTCGACACCGAGCAGCACAGCTACGTTGCATCTGTGTTGCTGAGATGTAGACAAATGTTTTAATGTGAGTGCTGAACACTTACCGAGCACGGAATCGTTTATAAATGGTTAACCGCTAATAGACGGTTAACCAGTTAAGCTTTTATGATAACTAGTTTAACCAACAGTTTAACAAGTTAATTTTTTATACTGGAAACAATAGATTGTCGATAATTACCAAAATATAATTAAGTTGTTGATACTGTACATTTGGCTCAAGATGTCATCTGATTGGCTGATTATAAAGTCACGTGAATAAATAATATACTTTTTTTCAACAATGGAATTTAACTGTTAGACCTGCAGTTAACCAGTTACAAAATATTGATAACCAGTTAACTGAATAATAGAACTGGCCCATGCCCATATTGATATTACACAGACATCGATGCAAATATTATATCGATTCGGTATCAATTTCAATATTTATTCGTTTAACTGTGCTGCCTTGGATCAATTTATTTATAGATCTATATTGCTAAAATGTTGCACTGTTGTCGAATCCCTATATTAAATTCTGATAGATATTTTATGCAACTGAGATATGTCGGATAGAATTATCTCGAATTTCTATGCTATCAACATCATTTCTTATTTGATGAATTTTAAAATAAATCAATTTATTTAAAATTGATTTAAAATAAAATATTAAATCACTACCATCGTTCCCCTACTTCTAATCTAACAATACCGAACAAAACCTAAAACTAACAAATCTAACAGACACACTGCTGCCATCTATCGACAACATCCACACCAAAAAATTACAAAACCAACTATTGAAAACAAACTACACAATTCCAACAAAACACAAACATTTCTGATATTACTCCTGTTTTTATGTATCTTAGGACTTTGTGACATTTTAAATCGCATTTCCAACCTCATTTCATCATTTCGCAACGGAAACCGCCAACCTTGATCAAAATCATGACAAAGATCAATAGATTGATGAATATTAGAATAAATTTCAATCGATTTTCATCCTATTGACATTCAAACAATAATATTACACTTGCCCCTGTCACTCATGCATTGACATCACTTAGAATAATATGCATCAATTGAGTAATCGCATTCTACCATGTGTCACTTGTCATTGATAATTATGTGACTGCGCTCGACTATTATTCGCATTGTCTCCATATTTGGCAATTTCTATTTCGCTAATTCCGCACCCGCCACATAAATCGGCAATAAAAAATATTAGGATTTTATTGCTTGCCATCCGCATGCATTATTATCGAATAAAAATTCCATGTGTTGTTTATTTTGTCCGAAATGTAATAACTTTTTCATAGAGTAAATTTATTTTTAGATGTTTTGATGTCGGTGTCATTAAATAAATTGTGCAATTCATCAATATTTACAAGCAAAGTTGATTATGAATGGATTCTTGTTGAG
The DNA here is from genome assembly GCA_034700445.1 of Stenotaenia linearis. NCBI lineage: Eukaryota > Metazoa > Arthropoda > Chilopoda > Geophilomorpha > Geophilidae > Stenotaenia > Stenotaenia linearis. The sequence continues at coordinate 18,695 of JAQIXT010000979.1, read as the reverse complement.
TTTGTGTATAGCGAAGTTGTTTTTGGGGGACCTTGTTATGACGAAGTTGTTAATTGGTTGTTTGGTTGGTTTGGAAAATGTTGTTTTGTAAAGGGAACCTCGGTATAGCGAAACGTTTGGTTTTTTATAATAAAGAACTCGTTATAACGAAATTTATGATTCTTTAAGAAAAATCTTTAGGGAAATTACTGAAAATATTTAGTCTATGATACTTCGTTATATCGAGTTTGGTTTCTTATTATAAAAAAATTAAATATCAAACTGTTTGGTTTTGTCGAAAACCTCGTTAGAGCAAAATTTGATGTTTTTTATTCATTATAGTAAAAAAAAAACCGAATTAAAAACCCTCTATTTCAACATTAGAGATCAAAGATTGTAAATCCCTTCACTATGACGAGGTTTCACTCCCATCAGCTTCGTTATAACACTATAACACATTTAAAAAATCCATTATACCAAACATTGCTGGTCCCTGATGCTTCGTTATAGAGAGGTTCGACGATATATAAATCAAGAATTTCAAATCCCTTCGCTACACCGAGTTTTTCACTTTCATTATAACAAGTTCCAATCACCAAACATCCTGCAAACCCCTTTTGGGACTTGAAAAATTCAAATGTCAACTGGGGGTCGTCATGAATCACCAAATCCAAACTTCCTCAAAGGTCACTTCACCAAAGGTCAACTTTCACGAGCCAACGCACTCCTTTGTTCGGACCAAACTCGCTTTACAGGTGGCTCGTTTACACCTCGCGCATGCGCACTTTTAATATCGAAATGGAGAGATCTGCGTCGGACAAGATTAACTCCGGCGCCTTTGCTTTGGGGCCGCGAGCGAAACACGCGCCGCAGCTTAGCCCGGGTCCTGCGCTGATTGGCTGTAATAAATTTAAATTACATCCCTTGTTGGCTTCAATGCGCTTTTAGTGCTTCACACTTCATTAAATTTCCTGCGTGTTGCTCTCATCATTTTTCGCGATAATTAATCAGCCGAGGAAGGCTGATGGCTCAGTTAGGCTTGACGCAAATGACACCGGAGCCCGCAAGGAAGCCAAACTCGCGGCCCACTCTTCGCGTGCCATCAAAACAGGCTCTGGAGCTAAACAACCCCTGAAACCCTGAGTTTGCTCGTTTAAACCCGCAACGTAACCTTTTTAATTGCGAAGGTGGGCGGGTTGTTGTGGAACCTCGTTATAATGAATTTTGCAAAAGTTTAAGAGAAATTTGTAAAAATTCAAGAGAAAGCTGTAAAATTTTTGTAATGTTGACAAAGATTTAGGAAATCTTGTAGAAAAAAGGTCAAAATTCAATAAAAACACAAAAAATATAATGAAATTGCATAAATTAAAGACAAAATTGCAGATATTCAAAAGAAATTGCAAAAATTTAAGATTAAGATTAAAATTTCCAGAAGAAATTGCACAATTTCAACAAATTATACAGAACGTTACAACAAATTGGAGTCAATGGTCAGGGCCAAATTGGTCACAGCCTAAGTTACATCACTGAATACATTATTTGGATTTTAAATTTAAAGTAAAACCTTGTTATAACAACAACAACAAAATCTTTAACAAAACCCTCATTACAACAAACCCAACTTCAACTCCCTCAAATTTCACTATACCGAGGTTCACTTCCTCTACAACCCCCCTTCATTGACAATTCTAAAAAAAAAAATCCAAAAAAACGTCACTATAAACCCGATTTAAATTAATCTCCCCTTAATTCCTCATGGGAGACTAGAGATATTTCCAAACAGGTAATGCAACCGATTTAACACCGCCCTAAGAACACCAGTTCCTTCCCAGCAGAATTTAATTAACTCGATACGCCAGCAAAACATTTATCAAACATTTTTCCCACCGTTTTTTACCAAATCATTTCTCTCTTTCTCATTACCCGAAAAACCGCGCGCCGATCCGCATTATTTACACTTTTAAGCCTAATTAATTACAACGTTTTAGAAAATAAAATTTAAATTCAAAACTTAATGTGCAACGACAACTTTAATAACTACAGTAATAAAATTTCTGGATGTCATTTATGAAAGTGACCTCAATTTAGTTTTGCATCACATTTTATAGTAATTCCACTCTGATTAAATATCATCCCAGAGGAGGAAAAGAAAAACAAAGCTATAAAATAAAAGGAGAAGGATATTAATCTGGACACTTTAGCCAATCTCTTATTAAAAATCTTAGCGAGTAAATAGGATCTTGCGAAGCTTGATCAAAAGCTTATTTTTCTTCGGGGTTTCGAGTGCTAAGATTTTATATTGCTCTTGTTGCTCCAATAATTACAGACCCGAGTTGGGTCAGTAAGCTAATCAGGTAGATTCAAGTGGTGGGTTTTTTTTTTTGTTTTTCTTGTTGTTTGTGTTGGATGGTGGAGTTGACCTCGTTATAACGGAATTTTTCATTCATTGAGGATTTTTAATTTTTTCGTTATAATGAGGTTCGATTCGATGGAAAATTATTTTTTGGGTTTCGTTGTAATGGCGTTCGACTAGAAAAGCACAAATATTCGATGGTATTGTAAAAGCAAAGTTTACATTGTAGTGGATTCATTATAATGAAGATTTTAAAAGGTAAATTTAAAAGGTAAGTCACAGGCATATAAATTACCAGTACATCATCATCCCTTGCTGGGATGATGATGATGATGATGATACAAATGTCTTATTTGCCGACCCTTCACTTAAATCCCCTCTTGCAGTCTCTTTCTTTGGTCTCCATCAGACCTTACAAGAGACCCGAGTTGTAACTGCAGGTTCGGCTTTCTCACATACTACAATGAAGACCCATGGTCTCGCATTCTATTAAATCATTTGTGGTAATTTAAATTAAACTAAAAAGACTAACCTTCCAATTTCCAGGCCACTTTGTGATTGATTGTAGAACTTAGTTGATATCTTTTTGGTTGTCTCTTCCAGTATGATCATCCTCTAGAACTTGTCACTTATAGGTAAAACTGCCACAAGAAAATAAATCCAAGCAGTAACTATCTGCAATAGAAACAAAAGATAAGTACTGCAGTTGAATTATGAAAAGACTTGTAATTTTAGTTTGTTTCTTCCAAACCCTTTGATTGCTTTATGCCATCTAGAGATGACTAAATAGATTTATGGGTACTAATTTTTTTAAGTACTTTGTCATGTACACCTTTTCCAGGCTAAAAAGAGACAAGATGTAGACAAAGGCAAATGGAAGCAAAGAAACGAGACAAAAAGTAACCACAATTAATCAATCATCCTAGCAACTAAGTAAATTGATCCTAACACCATACTGCTCACTGATCTCTTTTGTAGCCTAAGAAGTTATCCCTAAACGGACAGGGTGACAAACTTTTCAGCTCCCTGTCCCTGGGTGTCCAAATAGACCTCCGAGAATGAGGTCCAAACAGCGGCTAATTAACACGGCCATGTTAGGCCTGTTTTAAAGCTTTCTTGCAGTCTAACAAGGACAATAGTGAGAAACCTAAGACTTCACTTTCCTATAACTCACCTTGGTATGGCATTGTAGGAGAAAACAAAGGCACAACAGATTTAATTAACACAACAGATCATTAAGGCCTAAACATCTATACATCCACAAAAAAACAACTTTTTACCACATTCACACTTAATTCCCCACTTCAAACTACCGATTCCTCCATTCCCCACTTATCAAGCACTTCATACTCACAACCCTCAAACTCATTCCACACTACTCTCAATATGAAAACAATTTCATTTAAAAATCAATGATTTCCAATGTAAATCCATTTCCAACTTCCAGCAAAGAAAAATTCCCTCGACTCAAAACTGTGATAAATGAATACGAGCATGTTTTTCCTTTCGCGTAATTTTATATTTCATCTCCGAGTTAAATCAGAGAGAAAAATCACCATCAATATCGTGCTCAACAAAATCTCGCGCTCAATCCACACACGGTCCAAAGCTATTAACAACTTGCTTTTCTTCGCACACATCATTGCATAGAGTAAAAGCCTTTCATTTTTCCCCGGCGGATTTGCTTTCCTGACAAAATAAGCCTTCCATACTCGGTCACTCACCCCCACTGAAATCCCGAATAGTTCGGTAACGAGAGGAGAGAAAAAGAAGGGGAAGAAAGGGGCTTAAAATCCATCCGGGGAATGTAATCGTGGATCACTGGATTTCAAATTGTTTTTAAAATTAAAAGTTTATGAAATTGCGGTTTTTGTCCAATAATTTGTCGAGGATTCGGTCGAAGGAGTGTCCGAAAGTAATCTGCGACTCAACCCTGCGAGTACCAACCATTGAAATCAACAACTGAAACTGTGTGCATATACTTTTTTAAGGCAAAAATTTAACTAAACTTTGGAATAAGAAACCTCTTGTACTTTGTAAATCACTCATGGCTTTTCCGGTTGCAAAACAAGGTGTTCCACAGGTTTATTTAAGTCGTTTAATGTTTTACAATGTTAATCCCCATTAATCTGACCGTCGCTAATCCAAAATTTTGGATTAATTTATGTTTATAACTATTGATAATGGCTGTAATAAACCTCAATGTAGTATAACACACCATTAAAGAAATGAAATTGTGAAGTGGTAAAGAACAAACATCACATCTCAAAAAAGTCAACAATTACTGGAGAGTGCAATTGATCATTTATCAACAATGCAAACATATGGAAAGAGACAAGAATTGAATTTGAATTACCAAGAGGTTTTTTTTAATGTAAAATTGATTTTTTTGCAGTGAAATATACAATTAAAAAACTTTTAATTTTTCAATTTTTTTAGTCCAAAAACTGTCTTGGACCCATGACCATAAGAAATCATGTGTGTGTGGGCCCCACATGTCATAAGCTCACCACTAAGCATCATTTCCTCAACATAAACCTCGATATAACGAATTCCTTCGTAAATTCTATCCTCCCATCTTGACTGTTGAGAAATTCGTCATAACGAGGTTCCAGATAACTTTCGCGAAGCAAGGTATGCAATTAAGACGTTACTAGCTCAATCTGACAACAAACTCGTAATGACGAGGAAAACTGCTCAACATGCAATGCAAAACAAACTATAAACGAAGGCTCGTCAAAACAAGTCGAGTGAAACGGGAAGAAAAAAACAAATTATATCCCATGAGCTTCCAGGAGAAGCAAAAAAAATATTTTTTTTAATTACAACTAAGTTTTGCAAAACATGAAAACAAACCAATGAAAGTGCAGAATTTCATTACTTTTCTAACATTTTTATTTTTATTTTAAAATTTTTTTTAAAAAAAAGTTGAAAGTAATAAAAATAAATTTAAAGCAGTAGAGGATATTTAATTTTAATTTATTTTCATGTCTGGGACTAAGTCATGTTAACCCCTTCATGCCTTATGTGAGCGCGCAATTGCTTAATTAATGCCACATAACGTTTGCGAGTGATTTGAGCAACTTCCGTTGTTTGAATTAATCGTTTTCCAGCTAATTCAATTACACAAATGGATCGTAAAGTTTGTTTTATGGAGGTTGGGTCTCGAAAGTCCATCAAAGTGTTTTTCATGTTTTTAAGTGAGATGATTGCGTAGATTTCAATGTAATTGTGATTTAGGAATAAAACATTGCAAAAGTGTGCGATGTTCAGAAAATGTTGCAGGAAATGTTCAATAATGGTTATTGAATTGTAAAAAACATAATAATTAATATAAATGTGTAAAACTACAAGAGGCAGCAGAAAATGTGCAAAGATCTATAAAACGTTGCAAGAAATTTTAGTAAATTAACAAAAAGTTGCAGGAATTGTGTTAAATTAATAAAAAGTTGCAGAAAATGTGCAAATGTGTGTAAAAAGCTGTACAAATTGTGTAAATTTAAGCAAAAATTCAACAATGTAAAAAACTTATTACAGAAAGTATTGTAAAAGTTGTAAAAAATTTTTGTAAAACTTGCAGAAATTAGCCAGTTGCAGAAATAGCACTAAAATCAGTAATAATTGCTGAAAGTCATCAAAAGACAAAAAGTTGCAGAAAGATTGCAAAACTAACAAAAAATTGCAAAAAGATTGCAAATCTAACAAAAAATTGCAGAAAATTTCTTTCAAAAAAGAGAAAACTAACAAACTCATAGAAATTGTTGCAAAGATCAATAAAATGCAGAAATTGTGCAAAACTAACAAAAAGTTGCAAAAAAGTCAACAAAACCTGCATAAAAACTAAAACCTTCTGAAAACTTTTAATAGTTCTTATTGTTTCAATAAAACATGAGTAAACCTCATATTCTTTCAACCATGTGTTGAGTAATATTTCCACTAACTGCTGATGTCTGCAGTGCCTCTTAAAGTCATCAATTCACTTGACTATGGTTGTACACACCACGAGTATTCTTCATGTGAAACAAGTCAAGGGTTATGTCAAGGAAACAAGATGTCAACACAATCAGTGTATTACATCCATAACCAACTGCTGGTAAATCAGATTTTCTTCAGTTGTTAATGTGTGGAATATTCAAAGGGTTAAGAGATTTTTTATTGTAAAATTGTTGATAAATTTCATGATTGGGGTTCTTGAAGATATTTAGTTTTTATGTGGATTAGCAAGGAGTAGTGTTTTCTTCATTAATTATCGCAGTTAAAGTGTGGACAACAATAGTGGATGCAGTGTTGAAGGTGTCATGCACAGAGGTACTGGAAGATTGCAATTTAGGAAAACCAAGAGGTTTCCAATTTTAACTTTACGATTTTCCAATTTTCAGATTATCCTTAAAGATTTTCCAATTTTCAGATTATCCTTAAAGATTTTCCAATTTTCTGATATTTTTTTCAAAATTTTCCACTTTACCATTTTCCAATTTTCCTTCAGATTTTTCAACTTCCCATTAAAATTTTCCAATTGTCCTTCAGATTTTTCAATTTTCCATTAAAATTGTCCGATTTTCTGATTTTCCTTCAAGATTTTCCAATTTTCCCTCAAGATTTTCCAATCTTTCGAGATTTTCCAATCATTCGAGATTTTCCAATCATTTTAATATATTTTTCATTGACATTTCCCATTTTATGAATTTCTCAAGAACCTTTGAGAATTTAACCAAACTCTTCTCATCTCAAAAACTACAAAAACACAAAAAACCAAAAAACCCCTCCAAAAAAACCAAAACCCCCACAAAAAAAATTAATTTCAAACTCACGACAATCCCATTACAAAATCACAAATTCATTCCCTCCAAACAAACAAAAAAAAATCTGCCCTTTGCACGTCACAGCCAGTTTCATGCACAATTAATCAACTCGCGAACGTTGTTCATCACGGCAAAGATAACTCTTCACCCGCACCAAATGATAAATGGGATAATCTTGAAAATGGACGTTAACTCGACGCGAGGGGAATGGCATGTGCATGGCGCTTTCACTCTAGATTGCCATAACCTACATTTTGCATTCTCCATCAACTCCCAGCTGAATGAATCGAGTCCTTTTCATCATTGGCAACAGACTGGAATTTCGAGAACTTTTCTCTTCTGCCTTCAAATTAATGTAAAGCGCTCGCACAAACGACTCACGTTCCTCTTATTTAAAATCGTCTTCAGGCATCAACAATTTCTCACCGACACGTCGCTCGGAATCAAGCAAACAATGCACTCTTGGCTCTTCTTTTAGAATTTAGGCCGAGTCGGTCTTTCGCATACTTTTCCCAGGTGAAGACATTGCAATGACTCGGCATTCCTCTTCGTTCTGTCGGTTTCGATGATTTTTCTACGACTTACGGCCTTTGTTATTAAATAGAAATTGAAAAGGTCAAAATTATCTACGGTTATACCTTCAAGGTATATTTGCTCTTCTCAGTCACTGTTGTGGCCCTTTTGTCGTTAGTTGGCTTTGTTATTGTTTAAGTTCAAAAGTTCAAGTCAAAACTTAAGAATTTCATACGCAAAATCGTAAGTAAAATCTTAGTTGTATTATTGTAAATATTTGCGTAAGTAAAATTTTCTATGGGAAAAAAACAATTGTTAGGAAAATGCTTAAGTAACCTCTTTTTTTAACTTAGGAATTTGCGTTGGAATTCTTTTGTGAATTCCAATTTTTGCTTAGCATTAATTTACGTAAAAAAATGATCGTAAATAGTGATTGTGAATACCAGCCCAGGTTCTCTTGGATATGTTATGCTGGTTACAATGTTCTGTGTAGTGACTGCCTGCTTGTACTTTTTTCTGGATTAAATTTTTTGTCTGCACAATTCTGCTTTTTCTATAAGGCAACAGTCACAATGTGAGATGAAATTACTTTGGAGGAATGATGCCTAGCCTAAGCCTTTTGCTTCAGGCAGTTCTAAGTCGATTTTTATTGGAGCATGATATATATGGTATTGGATGTCATATGTTTTGTTAGATTTACATTGCAGTTGGAAAAGATTAATGTATTTGAAGTTATAGACTTTTAGGTGCAAAAAGTCTATTATGGCTAATAGTCACTTTATATCATTTATATTTTGGCTATTTAAAATTCTGGTAAATGATTTAGTCTTTCTGATGAATGGTATAATTAGGCAAATCTTAAACAGAGGGTGTAATAGTCAACTTTAAAAGTAAGACTGAAAAAGGTAAGAAACTTAATTCTTAAATAAGAGCTAAAAATTACAGACTTCATAGGTAAATGATTTAACTTTTAAGTTAAGTAAAACTCAAAAGAGAGGTTAATGCATTCTACCCATAGGTTTAACATGCAAAGGTTAAGCTCTAAACCTTTATGGAACCTTTAATTAGAGGCTTTGGCTTGAGAACAAAGGATTCCTTTGTTTAACACATCCTCTATTCAAGGGTATCATATTTACCTACGTATTATCGTTTAGTACACCACCATACTATTTACAAAATCTACATTTCATCAGCACATTATTTGAGAACCGCCTGCTAATCAATTCAAATGCCATACATGACAGGATATCAATTCTCTTTTTTTCTAACTTGCAAGAATTTTTTTTATAATTACAATTTTAATTAATTAATTGTTATACATACACAATTTTATATTTTCAAGTAAACAGATTTTCAATTAAGTTTCACTTCACTTTGTTTCAAGTGATTTTCATATTTTAAATTTTTGTATAAATATACTGTATTATTCTACCATTCTAGATAATGAAATTGGTTTTTCAATGAAAGTGAAGCATTACGGTTCTTCAATTTTCGGTTGCAGTTCGGTACCGTTTCGACTCCGCAATCAACTCGACACGCTTCAATTCATCACAAATCAACAAACAGCCTAAAATGATAATTCCACCACAAAATCAACTTCCATCTTAACACACTGCATTCATTAATTCAAGCTCCAATTGTAATACCCCAACAGTAAAATACCATAATAAACCAACGGTTTCGCGTGTCATATCTGTAATTAGACTATTATAACATAGTGAGCTATGAGTTTATTGCTGGCAATCAAGCGTAAGAGCTTGAGGAGAAATTTTAAATGAATTACGCTGGCATCTCTCGAGGCAAATTTGCCTTCATAAATTTTAAGTGCATGCGGAATAAAGAATAGGAAAAAGAAAAAGAAAAAAACCCCTGTTTTCTTCAACTCGCACAAACAACAACTCAAGTCGAGTCTACAAAGCTCATTTTTTTCTTTCTTGAATTAATCAAACTCAAAGCACAATGAAACAACAATATCCACAGTGCAAAACTTTTTCTGCTTCCAAGGGGGGAGTAAGGGAAAAAAATTAAAATTCAAAAGTTTTAAAATCGTTGAGTAAGCGTGGAATTCCCATTTGAAATTAAATCAGCATACCTTTATTAAACTTTTCTCATTATTCTGTGATGGGGAAGTCGATGGTATTGTTGGTTTGGTTTTTAATAAAGAGGTTGGGTGGATGAGATGTGGTTTTAGTGAGTAAGTGGTTGGGTGTAGTGTGATTAGAAATGTGTTGTGCAAGTGTTTTTATAATGAAGTTGCATTGTTTTGTTAATTTAAACAATGAAAAACACAGTGGTTTACTTACTAAGGTGTGTCGCAAGTCTATAGAATGAGGTTTACTTCTTTTTTTTTAAAGTTTTTATTTTCAATCAATTCCACCTATAGATTATGATTATAGGTCACTTAAATTAACCACACACAAAGTTTCAATCACATACATTCAGTTTTACTTCCAATTTCATCAAAATGATAAATTTTGCTCATCGCAAAACACTTGTATTGGAAAAAGACATTGTTTTATTGCTTTTCAACAATTATAAAACATTTTTCCTGTTTTTAGCGATTCTAATATTGTATTACATCTTTCAGGAATGCTAAAACATTTAGAAGCATTCAAAGTTTTCTGTTTATACCGTTTATACGGTTTGTACCATTTTTGAAAACACATGTGTGAACTTGGCAAACAACTTTCAGTCAAACTCTTCAAAATTTTCATCAAAAGTTGAGCAATTTTGACCAAAAATTGAATAAGTTCAGTTGAAATTTCAGCAATTTTGAATTTTCTCTACCCGAAGAGATAAAAAGGATACTTCACTGAATTCTCTACAACTGATCCTGTATCAACTAGTAACTGCACAAATATGCTTCTTCAACTGCACAATTTGCTTTCCCAACTACGCATTTTGTGTCCAACCGCACTTTAGAATGCTGCATGAAACCATGTAATAGTTGTTCATATTTTTGGATCATTTGTTTCCAATCAAACATGGTGGACACGTTTATTTAAATCGAATGGAACTGGCGTTCGTTTTTGAAAATCAAAAAACTTTGAATTGCACCTATTATTTTGCTATACTGTGAGTACGTTTTAATTTACATTTATTTTAACCCTCCAAAAACTTTAAAATTGTCGACTAAGCACGGCCCAATTCCCACTCAAAATTAAATTATCTGAAACAATTTCGCAAACTTTTCCCCTCTCTTCGATTATTCATCTATTTAACTTTTTGTTCATCGATAAGGAAATCACGCCACCTTTTTGCATTAATTACACTTCGTCTCTGCACTCTGCAAATGAAGAAATTAAAAAAATGGATGGAGAGAGAGAACATTTCATTCTTTCAATCAATGCACCGGCAACGAAGCGGAATTAATGTCCAACTAATTGCCCTTTTCCTCTTCAAAATTGTTGGCACTCGACTCTGCGGTGATGTTCGTCGACTGTCTCGACAACAAATCCAAATCCTATTTTTCAATCTATTAGCAGTAGATAAGCACTAACACGACCCAAATTGAGTATTTCCTCGATATTAAGAATTGTATAGTAGACAGAATCTCGTTATAACGAATTGCAATTTGGTTTTGGTACTAAAATTCAGTTCACTGTAATGTCTTTTTGTTAGGCAGTAAAGCCGAACTTAGTAACTTTTAAAAAAAAGTTGTTTAATAATAATTTACATTTTGCAAACTCATTACAATAAACAAATTCATTTGTCCAACCAATTTTGGGGGAAGAGGATAATTCCCTCTACGTACTTCACTTTGTGTGATGCTAAACGAGAGTTCCCATGACTATGGGGATCATAGTTTATATCTTGCCATGGCCCTTCTTTACTTCTACCCTATGACTTTATTTTCATTGGCTTCTGAATTTTTGTTTTGTTGGTGAGATTCATCAGTCTTGCCTCTGCTATATGCATTTGTACTATTGCTATTTTAGCAGCACTATTAATTCACTACTTTCCTCATGTCAACAGCTCAAAAGCTGGGACATTATTTTCTTTTTTGCACTATTTTCTGTATTCTTTTTTTCCCTGTAAAGAGAATGTTCGTCATTGAGCATTTTATTTTTCTTATTTTCTAAATCTTAGCCTGGAACTGAAAAATAGGCAATATAGGCTAAGTTTAGTGACTATTTTTGAGATATTTTATGCAATTAGTTTACAAATTTCTTAAATATCTGGAAAATATCTTATTTCATCGATTCTAAGATGCACTTTTTAGCATGTCAAAAATCAGGGTGCATCTTAGAATCGTTGGCATCTCAGAATCGCTGTCAATCAGCCAATTTTGCCTAGTGCCATAAATCCATACGACGATACACAGCAATCACGTGCAAGGGGTCATTACTTATAAGGTAGTCGACGAATAAAAAGGCAAAATGTGATGTAATAAAATCAATTTTGACTAGTTCAGCTTGATACTAGCAATTAAAGTGAATTAATTAATCAATAAAATTGGAAAAATCTACCTATTTCACTTTTTCCCTAAAAATATGTGGGTGCGTCTTAGAATCGGTGAAGTACGGTAGTAAGTTATTAGCACTAAATATTTGTAGCACGAAGCAGCAGATAGCGTGCTATTTGTTTTGGTTATCATGGACAATAATGCCCTCGTTCTATTCGGAGGATTTGACTTGTAGAAATTTCTTGTAAATTGTTAAAATCTGCGATGCTTTTATTCATTTACACAGCGTTTGGAAAGAAACACGACTCGAGGCTTGTTTTGCAAGTGGCATTATGGACGAAGCAATCAGTGAGTGCACCCTCGCAAGAACGAGCGTCGTTGCTCTTTAAAAATTCTCGCTTTGCTTCGATTAAAGAGCACGATACAGCTGTAGAGAGATGTGAAAGCGCAGTAATGCTTGCAAATTTCTGCCACATTAACTGCGCACTAGAGCGTAATGGCAGCACGCGGGATTATCCAGCGGTGCCTCTCAACTCGTCTTGCGCCGCGGCAGCAGACGAGCAACTGCCTCGTGACACATGCCCGACGGCCTTAATTAATTAAGGCAAAGCCAAAATTCATTTCGGTGGCCAAATTGTGTCTAGATTGACTTTCTTGTGCAAACTTGCAAATTCTTATGTTGGAATCGTGTGGATGGTTCCAAGATGATGGGTGAGGTATATCCAATTCTATTTTTACACGATTTTCATATAACAAAGTATATTGTTCAAAGAGGGGTTTGTATGATTTTTTCTAAGCTTTTTTCTGTTTTTAAAAAAATATAAAATTTTGATCGTTGTTGAAATATGGATAAATATTGGGATTTGGGAAAATAATTGTTGAAATGTGGGAAAGTGTAGAAAAAAGAATTGTTTAAAATTTGAAAATGTTACTTCACATTGTTGAAAATATTAAAAAGTGTGGAAAATTATTGTTGAAAATTTGGGAAAATGTGAGAAGTTGTGGAAAATTATTGTTGAAATTGTGGGAAAATGTGAAAAGATGTGGAAAATTATTGTTGAAAATGTGGAAAAATGTGGGAAATTATTGTTGAAAATGTATGGATTAAGTAAAAAAAATATTAAAATGTGTAAATAATTATTTAAAACCATGGAAAACATGAAAATATTTAAAAATCCAATCACTAACTACAACAAAAGTCAAAAACAAACTCCAGCATCCTTATCCCACCACCACACCTCTCAAAATCACATTATCGCACCTCCACCACTCAACCTGAAAATCATCCAACCAACCCCTTACTGTATCAAAATCAAAGTGGCTCTAAACACCGATATTGACAACCAACACGACGTGTGACACGACGTCTTTACACGTCTTAAACGCCAATTCCACCGGATTAATCATCCATTAGGCCCAAAGCAACCCCTAAAAACCGCTGTCGGCTTACCCTGCCAGCACATGTCATTCAGCCTCACTAAACGTTTGTTTGCAAGCAAAGTGAAAGCTCTTTTTCCGCTGATAAGAACCCAATCAAAATAGTGCAATCCCCTGCCAAAACACGTGTCTATTTCCTAACCAAGTTCCTGTCCTCGCGTTAATGCGCTGTCAAACGCTTTCGGTCAACAAAAGCGGCCATTGAGTGATCGGTTTCGCGTCCAACTCAATGCAACCTATATAAACTCGAGTTCTGTGTGTTTATATTTAGAAAAGAAAAGTTATTAAGAATAGAAAAACATTTTGTCAGTGTGTGTTCCTCGAAGCAAACGAGCAAACATCACGTTCGATGGAAAAAAATACCATTTAGTTTCGGGAAAATCGAAACCAAAGTAAATATCATCTCAAAATGGACAGTAAACAAGTGGAAGGGGGAGACAGTTGAGTTTAGGAGGATTTTTTTAAAGGTTAATTGCAGTTAAAGTTGATTTTGATGTTTTAGTTAGGGAATGAATCAAAGCTGCCCCTTGTAGCATGAATGCACTGCAATACATTAGTCAGTGTTTTTTAATTCTAGCTGCCCCTTGTAGCATGAAATCCCTGCAATACACCACTAATATTTCAATGTTAGCTGCCCCTTGTAGCATGAACGCCCTGCAATGCACCAAGCTTGATTTTTCAATGTTAGCTGCCCCAAGCAGTATGATTGTCCTGCAATGCATCCACTGTGATTTGTAATGTTAGCTGCCCCTTGTAGCTCTAAAGCGCTCCACTGCACAGTTTTTCTTCAGTATTTTTCACCTAAACTATAATTTAAATTTGCTCCATTGAAAAAATACAGAAATAATTGGTCAGTTTTTCTTATTTTTGTATTTTTCACGCTAAGAATTTCAGGAATTGATAATAGTTAATCCTTTTATTCCTATTTCTCATCACAAAAGCATGACACTATAAAACTAACATCATCATGCAATATCATTACTTCTGCTTACACTTACAGCATAAAACCTACAACAGAATACTTTTTTCTTTAGTCTTATTTCCTTTATATAGCTGGTAACACTTCTTGGTCTTCGGAGACTCAGCAAACATTACTTTTTATAGTTCTTGGAGAGTTAAAAGTGTTTAAGAGACATAAAAAATGTCACATAAAAAGTTCAGACTAAAATCCTTATTTTAATTTATAACTATTTGAAGATTTATCTACAAAGAAAACTAACTTTTTAATATCTACTTCGAATGGAACTATCTTTAATAGTAACTCGCAGTGCATTATCCTCCATTTTGAAGTTGAATGTTTTTGAACTTTAACCTAAAAAATAATCTTTTAGAAGATTAAGATATAAATTTAATGTTCTTGAAAATTCTTGCGATGGAACTGCACATTTCACTAATAAATTTTCTTTCTAGAACTTTTTCACAGACAGCATTCTAGTGTCATAATGATGTCAGAATCATTTCTCGATATCGTTATTGTTGCTGTTTGCTGAATTTTGGCATCATAATGATTTCAAAATCAAGTAAACATTCTGATTTCAGAATTTGACATCATAATGATATCAAAATCAAGTAAAACCTCCTTTATTACGTAATGTCAAGCTTTTACTTGGTATCTAAGCAACATCAAATACAGCAATCACTAATGATATCATTATGATTTCAGAATTTTATAAAAATTTGTGCATCATAACAGCGTCCAAACAAAATGATTCCTAAAACTGATATCATTATGATTCCGTTTCTGTGGACATCTAACAACAATCAATTACGAAAATGAGATTTTGACTCCTAAATGACATCATTCTGATGCCTTAACATCAGAAATTCTTAACAATACTGGCGTCATTATATGATGTCTGCTTGCTGTGTTTCTTCTAGTACTTTAAGCCAATTGATTCTTAGAGCAAGAAAAAAAATGCACGAGTAAATTTTAAGGATACAAGCCATTAATGTTATTTATCCCATGTTTTTAAGCCAAAATGGAGTGAATCTGCGTTAATTGCGCTATAATTAATGACCTCACTAGCAGTTAATCAAGGGTTGCCAGTTTGACCAGAAGTCTGCGCCCAACGGACGCCATCCAGTGGCAACAAACACCAACTCCATAATTTAGGAACGAAAAGGCAAAAAAATTTAAGGGATGAATGAATGGGATGGAAGAACGGAGACACCTCTGAAAATACGTCTTGATTTACGCTGACATTAAATTTCTTCTCGACTCGTGCAAATCCTTTAATGTCAAGCAAATGTCAACAAGTTCTTAATGTCATCTTTTCACAAAAGACGTGTAACGAACGCAATGTAAAATGTCAATAAATTACGCTACTTTTAGAAACCCACAAACGACAGTAAATTCAAAACTTTCTAAATTCTTCATGTAGTTAAACTGCGATGTTTATAAGCTGTGCCTTGTAGCATGAAAGCCACAGCAAAGCAAAGTTGTTGGTTTCAGTGATAGCTGCCCCTTGTAGCAGGAACTCCCTGCAACACATTCTTCTTGTTTAAAATTAGCTGCCCCTTGTAGCAGGAAATTCCTGCAATACACGACTTATGATTTAACATTAACTGCCCCTTGCAGCAGGAATATCCCTGCAATGTATATCTTCTTGTTTAAAATTAGCTGCCTCTTGAAGCACAACTCCCTGCAATGCATGACTACTTGTTTTGTCATTAGTTGCCCGTTGTAGCAGGAACTCCCTCAATACTTTTCCTTTTAAAGTTAGCTGCCCCCTGAAGCAGGAAATGCCTGCAATACACTACTTGTAACAAATGTTCCAGTTTGCATAAGCCACAAAGCTCCTAAAGACATTGTTATAAAATATCTTACATGCAAGCTGTAATTCCCTTTCAAAACATCATAAAATCAAAGCATATTTGGAAACAATATTTAATAGATGTTTGGTCATTCATTAAAAATTCATTCATTTTAAAGTGTTTGAAATTGCCTAAAAGATCACTGAAAATGACTGAGATTTTTAGACATCTTAGAGAATTCATCAAAGTCAATCAAATGTATAAGATTTTATAAATATTTAGTACAGCGGCTAGCACAGGCCACCATAGGCTAAGACGGACTCTGAAAAATCTAACCTTTATCCACTCTAAAAGGTGTAGCTGTCGTCCAACAAAACCAACTCTTCGATGAACACATAATAATCACCTAGACCAAGCAACATGTCACTATGACAACAGCAATATACATGGAACTGGTCGAGTTCTCGGAATGAATGATGGACGGAACTGAGAAAAGGGCGTTCAACTTGGCACTGGTGAATAATTGACCGACGTTTCTCTGCACAATTCATTTGCAAAACGACAGCAACGAACTCGGTCGAAGCCGATCAATGTAAAATCCTTCACTTATGTATACAAACCAATTCAAACACAGGTGTTGGGAAGCTTTTCCCTGCACGTTAAAGATCCCCAAAGTGACAAAATTTCCATAAGTGCTCGGCCCTGGCGTCGGTGTTAGGTTTCTTACCAGAAATGGACCAGTGTATCACGTGTTATTGCTGTAAAGTGGTGCATAACTACTTTTCTACAATTCCGACACAACAATTTAAAATCTCCTTAAAGGGTAATACAGTCAAACAGTCAAAATAAACCTGCACGTAATGAAATCCTCATTGTAACAAAATGATCCAAAATCCCCAATTTATTTTCTATAGACATCGAATATTGGCTGGTATGATTAAAGTGAAGCAAAAGCTACAAAAGTGAGCAAGAGCTCTTACCATTGAAGTAATGTGATTCTCAAAGCTTTTGCTAAGGACTTCATAGTAAATTCATATGAATAAACATCATTTTTGAAGTAAATGCTTACAATTTTTAGAGCTGGTTTATCAATTGCTTGAAAAATTTGAAGCATTTACTACTGAAATTAGATGCGACATGTATTTATTTTTTCAATATTACTTAAATTTTAAGCCAAAACTTTAAAAATTAATTTAAAATAATTTAAAATAATCAAATAATTAGCATCGAAGCTTAATTTAAAGTATTTAGATGATAAGAAGTTGGAGCTTTTGCTCAGTTTTAATCATACCACCCATTGTATCGATTCTACCTCTATTCTATTTCAATTTCTACATTCATTCACCTAAATCAAAATATTGTAGAAAATGTATAAATGAATCAATTTCTTTAAAATTTCTATATCGCTGAAATGTTGCAGTCATATAATGTGTACATTGAATTGTCTGGAATAGAATTACCTAGAATTTCTATGCCATTACAATATTGCACTGACATTAAAAGTCTATATTTAATTATCATAGATATTCTATACAGATGCTACTTCCCAGAGATATTAATGCTACCTGGGAACATAATATAACTTTATAGCGGCAAACTCACTGCTATCCTTCGAACCTAGCAGATACCTTTCAGCACAAAGTGTCCCAGTGTCTGCGGTTTTGACCATTATCAGGTGGGAAAAAGTCTTTTATGAACTGCTCTTACACGAGATTAATAAGCGAAACATAAAAAGGAGAAATAAATTAATTCAGTCTTCAAAAGCATATGTTAAAAGCAGTGAAGCAAGATCAAAGAAATTTCCATTTTGAAATGACAGCAACTCAAGATAAATTTCATGGAATTACTTTCTCCGCCGATCACTCGAGCAGAGAGCACTAATTGCAAATCAATTTTCAACATTTTGTTTCGGGGGCTCTTATTTTTTCCCCATTATTCTAATTCGCATTGTCATTACTTTAGAATGAAATGAAGCCGAATTTTGAACAAAGTTGAAAATCGCGTTTAAATTAATCATATTTTAAGCTGGATGTGTACAAAATTTTAAATTTCACTTCGCTGATTTTAATTCAGCTGTTCAAGTGTTAATTTTCTTGCATCATTTCTCTAGCAGCAGATTTGAGCCTAAATGAGTCAGAGACATTAGACACACATTTTTGGTCTCATTAAATCACCCCCTTAGAAAAACATCTAGATCTGCTCTTGTATTACAAACTATTGCAATTTTTTCCTTGTAATGAGGTTTTACATCACTGTGGAAGACTAAGAAATATCTGAATAGTCACAAAAGACAAGTTATGTCTTAATAATTTGATTTTCAGGTCATAAATGTTAATTTAACTTAAATAATAATTTTTCTTGGATCTCAGCATTTCGTTAAAACAAGGTTTAACTGTATTCTCACGTTTTGTTGCCAGCAGAATACAGTGATAAATACTTACCTTTGTTTTCA
>JAQIXT010000978.1:0-20729 GCA_034700445.1 Stenotaenia linearis | reverse complement strand
ATAAATTTAATATAAACTTCAAAAATTAAACCAAACTTAGTTTTCTTTCAGTTTTATGCTTAACTAGCTAATTAACCCGGCTTCGCTCAGGATTCAAAAACGTCCTGCCCTGTCCCGTCCCATCCCGTTTAGTTTGGATCACGACACGAATATTTGATACACCTTACATGGTTAATTACATGTTAACACATGTTTATTTGGTAATGGCCATAAACCTGGTGGCCATAAACCATAAATCATTCGTATCAGTAACGGTATCGATCGATTTGTACGTGGTATTTTTTTTGGCAATCCAAATTTAATTTTATTGACACTTTTGTTGGTTGGCACTATTTTAATTTTAACAATAAAAAAGTTGTAATCTGTTATTATCGCATTGGTTGCTGTCGCATCTCGTTATAATATTGGAAGTGATCACTAACTGCTGTCTTAGCCCTTATATACTTTTCCCCAAGCAACACTCTGGTCACGTGACACGTTACCCCCTCTAGCCGCTGAACACCAAAAACGGTTTGTAGCGGCAAAAATATTGTTTCTGTGAAAAAATAAATGTAAAATTTGGATTCTGCAGGCTTTTTTACTTGGGTTTGAGTGGTTTTTGGGAACTGATGGCTGAAATTTATTGTGAGATGTAAGGAATTCGCGAATATGGCGCGATTCATTTTTACACAGCTGCTACGAACCAAAAACGTTTCGTAGCAGCTAAAGCAGCATTCTAAAGGTAAAATAAAGTTAAAAATTGGATTCTACAGGCTTTTTTTACTTGG
This sequence comes from Stenotaenia linearis, assembly GCA_034700445.1. Lineage (NCBI taxonomy): Eukaryota > Metazoa > Arthropoda > Chilopoda > Geophilomorpha > Geophilidae > Stenotaenia > Stenotaenia linearis. The sequence continues at coordinate 19,962 of JAQIXT010000978.1, read as the reverse complement.
GTTTGAGTGGTTTTTAGAATCTGATATATGTCACATGATTGGTCATGATCATGGCAATACACTGATTGGCCGATTGGTTTTTAAGAATTTCTTGAATGAAAATTTTATCCAATTTCAAAAATTTTTTCACAGTTGACCTAGGTTTTGTATTATAAGTATCCCTGCCAAATTTGGTGAAATTTGGATGTAAACTTTGGCCGTGCATAGGAGGACACACACACACACACACACACACACACACACACACACACACACACACACACAAACTTTCACAAATATAGATATAGATTTTAACCAATTTTAGTGTGTAAAAGCAATCGAATTGATCGAATTGAAGGGACAAGATCGCACAGAAAAAAGCACAGTGATTCGCGTATCACCATGCCGCGCCGAATGCACTTGATGCGGCAGCGATTGCCGTCGATTGCCGCGCTTCATATTCGATCGTATTTTGATCGTATTTATGGTTTTTCATATGTTCCAACGATTGTTGGAAGCTTATACAGCATTGAAGAGGCATATTTATGCCTGTTCGATGCCAGAAATTGTTTTATTTACCTTAAAAATGCGATTACTTTTCGTCGATCTATCCTTCTTCCAAGATGGCGGCAATCGAACACGGCGAACACAAGCTTCGTTGTCCGCGATCACTACTTTTTCGTGGTGATCGCGGAAAACGGTTTTCATGACGTTTGTGACGTCAACTTCCGGCCTCTGAAAGTGGCGAACACGGTGAACACGGCGAAAACCGTGTTCGACCCTAATCATTGAACGCAGCTATTGTAAGCTTCCAAGTTCTTTTCATAGTTTGGTTCTCTCTTTATCGGTTTTGCAACTTCCTCTTCAATATAAATGGTCAGTTTTCGACTCCGCAGCAACATAGGTACTAGGAATGCCCATTCCTGATAATTCTTTCCATTGAACTTTGGAATATCTGCTCTGTATTCAGATTTCTTATTCTCAGCCATCTTTGATTGTTTCTCGCAAATTCGGATTATCTTCTTCTTGTTTTACCGCAAAGTCGATTTTCATCCAGAAGATTGTTATCAGAATCAAGATTCAAGTTTTGGTTTCGTTAAACCAATTGATTGACTTCAGGTTTTCGATTGTTACGAATAAATGGATCGATCTTCGATTTGCATAAAACACAACAATTGTTTATTAGGATTTGACTCTCTCTCAATCGCTACAACATCACAAGTGATCAGTGATCAGTCTTGTCTGCCTTTATATACTTGGCCGGAAGCAAGTACCAAATAATGTGGTCATATAAAAGATAGGAAGCGCGTTACGTCATCACGTAACACATATTATCCAATTTGAACCATATTCAACATGTAATTGTAATAAAATAACTTATTCATCTTTATTAAATAGTATAACTTCAACAAACACAATCTCACTTCCAATTTGGTTGTACGACGCCATCTTGTTATCCCTTAACATTCCAACCTGATCAAATGTCAGATTGATTAATCATAAAAATAGGAATACGGGAATTATTATTGTGACGGGGACGAGAAACTCGTCTTTCCCACGTTAAAATCCATTGTGCAGACTCTAATTAGTCATTCCCAAATTTCCAACCGTCACAAGATGTTCATGTTTTTTTATACGATGTGTTACTATGAAGCTTTTCATTTGTCTATTATGGAATTTGCTTGCTGCTGCTTTTGCTTTGTGGATGGATTGTAAATTAATCAAAAAAGCATTCGAAGAAAGGCTTGTGGTGATTCCGATCACGCTGTCTGTCTTTTGGCCTGGCCACGCCCTCCTCCCGGCTACCATTGGGCAAGTAAACAGTGGGAGTTGGGTGGATAATAGACTCGGCCAAATGTCACGCCACCGAGTCGATCTGGGGAAGCCGGAGCCCCAGATCGAGGACTTGGATAAAAAACTTTGACTTGATAACACTTCATTTTCGAGTTCTGAGTTCCGAGTCGCCTCTTCTTTTGTGAAAACTATTTCACACGAGAAACCTTTCTTGCTGCACTACATTGAGTGCAGTGAGATATTTTGCAAGGGATTAATTTGGTAAATACCAAATTAAACCTTTCTTTAATTCGAATATAAGTCTTTGTGGGAATTAATCCCACAAGAGCATTTCATCGCGATCCACGCGGATCTTTATTATTCCTTATTTGACCCTAGATAAATGAGGCCGTTCTTTTATTCAGTTATTAATTATTGTTTATTTTATTTAACCGTTTTTGTAACCCAGACATGTTACGAATAAATGGTTTTGACCTCGATATGTTTTATTGAACTTAATTCACTGGATCGACTTCTTGTCGCATCCACTACAATATCGCAAGTGATCACTGATTTGCCTTGTTCCCCTTACATAGTAAGTTGGAAGCAAGTGTCGAGTCACATGATCGTTTACAAAGCTATGAAGGGATTACGTCATCACGTAACAAGACAGTTGTTGTGTTGCTGTGGCAACCCCCAGAGACGTCCAGAGAGGGTGAGACATGTGCTGTGCCCAAGGCATTGAGCCCCAGACACAGCTCTCCCCTCTTTAGTTTTACAACTGTCTGTGATTTCCTTGTGATATTTTATTTAATTGTACATTCTATTTAATTGCTTAAATCAGTAGGTATTTAGTTCATTTGTAAATTTGCCGAATAAAGTTCATTGTCATTTCAAATATAATTATGGTACGTGTATTTAATTAATCTATTTAGGATCGCAACATCCTTTCTGAACCTGATGTGAGCCATTTTTTGGAAACAACAGGAACATCTCAAGTCCTGCCATTTCTTGCAGATTTAATGGATAAGGATTTACCATAGATAGCTTGTTATTCCAAATTCAGCAATGGAGGCCTATCCACTCCACTCAATTGCAAACAGACTGATTAGAGAATAAAAGCAATAAAATTAAATAATAATGTTTTGGTTAAGCAAACTCAGTCACAAACTGGAATTAGCTATTAAAGTAAATAAAACTTTATTTATTTGTTATCTTAATTTCTTTAAAGGTAGTTCATGACAGCTAAGGCTCTTCTGCCTGCGACTTGAGCATTACTATTCCCCATCCATCTGTTGGGCTGCTCCTACAGATCTTGCTCCAATAAATTTTTATATTTTTTGGTGGTTTATTAAAATTTGAGTTCAGATTTTCAAGACTCTAGGTAAATTAGATTAAATTCTGAGTTTTTTTTTAGCGATTATTAAGAATTTGATGATAATTTGTAAATAATTTCAATTTCCACTCATATAAACAAGATCATTTTAGAAATCCTAGGAAACTCATTTTAAAATCAGTTTGAAACCATTTTTCCTATCTCATACAAAAATCCATCAAAACCACAAAAATTCAAATATAATTTGCTCATATTTATTTATGTTACTATTGTTATTGTTTAATAAAAACAATAAACATTACTTAATAAACAAGCTTGAATTTATTTTCCAAATCAATAAACTCTTAAGTATACACAAATGGCATATAAAAATATTTGTGGGCAAACCTCGCAATTATAAGTAATAAAATACCAACAAATAAAATATAAAAACTCAAATTATTATAATTTTCTACAACATTAGCAGAAATCGCACACGGCTTTGATGGTTTGCTTCCTTTTAATCTTCTTCCAATCATGTAATGTTTTCCAGTGGACGTTATTTCAACATCGCACTGTTTTCCGAGAAGATCGTTTTCTTTTTCAATGAGAATCTGGATAAAAATTCAATTCGAGTCAATAATAAATTAATAAATTAATAAAATTAATAAAATTACCTGTTCGTAATATTTGTTATGACCAACGTAATGTTTTTCATCACGAGCAATTTCCGTGATCAGAATATGTTGAGTCGTACCAAGTCGATCCGTATATGGAAAATAATTGGCAAAAATCTGAGATAGTTTTTTTGTTCTTTCTTTGACCTGAAAAAGATGTAAATTTTAAAATTTAAAATTAAAATTTTCGAAAAAAAATTGCTGAAAATTACAATTTGCGTGGCGATGCGTGGCATTTTCGCCGCAGGTGTGTTCGGACGTGGGTAGAATTGGTTGATGAATAAGCTTGGAAATTTGTATTTTTCTATAAGTTGTACAGTTCCATCAAAATCCTGAAAAATTGAAGAAAAGTAAAAATAAAATTCTTTTTTTTTGCAAAAAAAATCGAAGTTTTATGTTGAAAATAAATTTGTTTTTCGGATTTACTTCTTCAGTTTCGGTCGGAAAACCACAAATAATGTCAGTTGCTATGGTAATTCCAGAAACTCTGTTGATATTAGATAATTTAAAAACATTTTGTTTATTTTTAACTAATCAAAATTTTGTTACTTTTCTCTTAAAAAAGTGACGACTCTTTCAAAATCGGACACGAAATACTCTCGTTTCATATCCCCGAGGACTTGATCGCTACCAGATTGAACGGGAACGTGTAGAAATGCATAAACGCAGGGTAAACCAAATATTTTAGCCATTTCCTTAAAAAAATATGGAAAAAAAATTTTTGTTAAAAAATTATTTTTTTCCGTTAAAAAAATTAATAAATAAATAAAAATTGAAATTTTCGCTTCAATAAACCTCTAAATGATCCAAAATGTATGGCGGATTGGTCATTCCTAGTCTCAACATGCATCCGTCGGGTATAATTTTGACTAATTGCCACAAGAGATCAGGAAGAGAGACGCCAATGTCGCGCCCGTAGGCACCTGTGTCTTCAGACGTTAACCAGATTTCGACTACGCCCTCTGAAAGTAGTATTTAAAAAAAAAAAATAAGTAATTTATCTAATTAACTAAATTTTGTGCCAACATTTCGATAATTTTTAATTCACATTTTTTGATGCCTCTTTTTATTTTTAAAAAGAAATTTTCATGTTTTTCATTGCTTCTTATATTTTTGAACCTTGTTTTCCAAAAGTTTGATATTGTGTCGCAGTTTTTCTACAATTTCTACAATTTTATTGTAAATTGTGACAAAAGAAACTAAAAATAATTTTAAAAAATTGTAAATAGTGAGGAGAAAAATGAAAAATAGCAGAAAAAAAATTGAAATTAATTTTTAAAACATTGAATTGTGAAAGAAAAAAAATAGTAGGAAAAATGTTGAAAATTGTGGGGTTAGTGGCAGATGTGGGGGAGGGGGAGGGGAAGGGGGAGGGGGAGGGTAAGGGGGAGTGGGCGGGGGAGGGGGAGGGGGAGGGCTGCAAAAAAAATTATTTTCCAATTTTATTCAAAATTTTACGAAATAACCTTTAGTTATTTCGTCATAATTTTGAAATTATTTCTTGGATCATTTTAAATGATTTCCTCATAATTTCTCATAATTTACAGAAAATTTACGACAATTTTTCCATTTTAACATTTTTTCTGACGTTTGCGACTTTATCGTTACCATTCAAGCTTAAAAATCAATAAATCGAGGAATCCTACACAACACACACCTGTAAATGCTTGCTGTGCTCTTTCCACGATTTCATTTATACTATAACTCCCCAAATTTCCTCTCGCGTGTTTCGTTTTACAATACGTGCATTGATTCAAACACCTTAAAAAATCAATAAAATTTAATAATATCAAAATCATTATTCTCTAAAAAAAAAATCACCCAGTATTTATAGGAATTATCTCAATTAACGGATTTTTCCTAATCTTCGGCAACAGCAATGACGCTCCTCCGGTTTTCCTCCCATTTTCCTTCTTCTGCGACAACAAACGCACGGAATTCCCTTTCAGCGTCTCTTCCACAACTTCAACAACTCTATCAATTTGTTGCACACCAATAACACTCAACCCATGCAAAAACTGCGAATTCGGCGCAGCTTGAGAAACACATCCAGCAATAACGACGCTTTTATTCAACTTTCTCGCCAAATTGATTTCATTTTTCAAATGATCTTCCGCGGGATTTTTAACCGTGCAACTATTAAGTAGCCATAAATCAGCTTTCATTTTATTATCTAAAAAAAAAATTTTAAAACATTAATTTGTTTTAAAAATTAAAAACAACATTTTTCACTCGCCTATAATTTTATAACCGGTCGCGGCCAATTGACCGGCCATATACTCGCTGTCAGAATTGTTGTGTGCACAGCCCCATGTTTTAACATATATATTTTGCGTTCCTAAATTTAAAAATAATTATTTTTTATTGATTAAAATGTAATAAATTTCATATACCAGGTATAAAACTATCTGCTTCTACTTTTGAATTGCATATTTTAGATCTTTTAACGTGCGGAACGACTCCATGCGAAGGTTTAACAGAGGTATGTATAAATTGTCCGTGCAAATCTTCAATATCTTCGATACCGCTGCAAGCCATGCTCGAGATGAAACCTCATTACATGTAAACAAGAATTTTAGGCTTACTGCTCGCGTAGAAACTCGTAAAACTCACCTTTGACCATCTGTGATTCAACTGCGCACGCGCTGCGCTCCGCACTAAAGATTCAATTCAAAATGGAGCTCTCAAAACAGGTGATCGGTGGTTTGCAACTTGCTGGAGATTCAGTGCGAATTTCCGAACCTTGTTTCTTGCAATTGACTGACTGTGTTTTCTTTAATATACTCAAAATTGAAGATCAAAAGGACGTGACAGGTTTGCAAGAAGAGAATTTAGTTATATACCGTTATTTTATCTGGTTTTGAGTTTTTGATATTTTTTTTTTTAGTTTTGAGCAAAACTCATTCAACAGACATTGCCGTGCTTAAACAGGCTTACGCTGGGCTATTTACATTGACTTTAGAAGCTGCGAAACTCGATTTGGATCCTACAGCATTGAAGTATTTCGTTGAATGAGGAAATGAAGTTATTTTATGAAGAAATTGTTTTTATTCTGTATTTGTAGCTCGATTTTGGAGGATAAATTGAGTTCGGGAAGATGCACGACGTTTATTAGTCGATTTAAAGTAAATAATGATGGAAAATTGTGGTTATTTTGAAGTCAATTGAATTTATTTTTGTTCTTGGATGTAGAGATATAAAAGCAAAATACGTGTGCAGTTAGACAGGTATGTTTTTGTGTTGACTGAAGCTAATTACGGTATTAGTATTAAATGCATAATTTTCATAACAAAAATACAAAAAAATTCTTAATAAACATGTTTCTCTACTTTTCAGTATTTCTCACCCATTGCCATACGTAGTAGATGCTGATTGGCGACTAGACTACTGCATCAAAGTATATTAAACTATAAAATTTCCCACACTCACTTGACTCTAATTTATTTTCATAGAGTGACATCACTGAAAGGATCGATGAACCGACTTACCTCATAAGCCTTAAAACAGAAGTAAATAATATTTTAAATTTTCAAACCAAAGATTTCAAATTTAATATTTTTTTAGAAATCGGGAATAGAAAAAACGGAGGACATCACATTCGCGTGCAATCCAGAACAATTACAAGTAAATTGAATATAAATGATCCTGATTCCCTTATATTAGACCTATTTTTTGTACTATTTAATAGGATTTAGTAAGTAAATTAAAAGATGCGGTCAAATGCATGGAAAGAGTGACTCAAGGATGAAAATTTAAAATTAGAAATTTGTAATTTTTTGTAAATCAAATGAAATAAATTGTAAAAATCGAATAAAATATTAACAAATCAAAAAAATTATTCAAAAAATTAAAACTTTTAAACAGTACAATAAAAAAAAAGATCCGAGTTAAAATTTACGAAAAATCACCGAATTTTTTGTTATTCGATTTTATGAATAAAAAATTAAAAAGTCGAATTAAAAATCTGCTACGGTATGAAAATAAATAAAAATTGATTAAAATTTTTAAAAAATCTTAAAAAAACTAAATTCACAAAGTTCCAAAACCTTTTCACAAAAAAAATTTAAAAATAAAAAAAATCGAATTAAAAATAAATTTTAAAAAAACTCAAAAAAAAACTCAATTGTCGAAAAAATGTTTTTATTCTATCAATTTTATTTAAAATGAGTGACCATCTACTGAAAAAATACTTAAAAGTAACAATTTTTCAAAATCATGTATACAATTAATGAACATTTCATTTGTCTAAACAAAAAAAAAAAACTTCTGATGAGTTGATTGAGTTATGACGTCGAATGTATAACGAAAATTACATTATTTAACAACTTGTACATATTTTTTTCAAAATTTTTAATTTATCAAAATAAAATCGAATTATGTCAATATCGGCTGACCAATGCTGTGGTATAGCGACTGAGGGAGATGAGGACGTTCTTCGAGTTTGTCGTAATCCAAATGAAACTCTTTGGCCACTTTACGCCAGTTTTGCGCATCGAAAAAATAGTACGTTCCTCTTTCGTAAGTTGAGTTTTTCTCTAACGCTACCATTCCTGGAGGTTTTGTGATCCACACACGTTCTTCTTTGTGGAATCTCCAATCACGACTGTATCTAGATTAAAAATAATTTTAAAAAATTAAGAGATTGAAAAAAATGAAGACAATCGATCGAAAATTACAGTTCGGCCGCAACTGCTAATTGTAGAACGTCGTTTCCGTTCGTGTAAAACATGTAGAAGAGTAAATCTTCACCGTAACGAGATAATTTAATTGGCGCCAACTGAAAATATAAAAAGCTCAATAAAATTTTATAGTCTGATAACTTTTTTGATTAATTTCTTTTCAACATTTTTATATTTTCCCATTTTCAAAATTTTCATCGTTTGAATTTTTTTTATTCGAAATTTTCAAAAATTTGAATTTTTTTACTCAAAATTTTCAAAAATTTTAATTTTTTCATCCTAAATTTTCGAAATCTTGAATTTTTTTCTAATTATTTCATTTCCATCATAATACCTTCTCACGAATAGCCACATTGGTCAAGTACTCTGCCGGCACGTGAAAATCTGTTAAAAAATCTAAAATTAAATAGCTATATTCACACGCATGTAATTAAATTTTTTACTCGAAAATTGAAAACTGTCGGACGTACAATTAGAAATGGTATAATTACCAATATCCTGGGGTCTGCAGGCAACTTCGGAAAATGGTCCACCAAAATTAGGGTATAAATTCTCGGGAGAATTCAAATTCAGGCCTAATGTTGTTAGATCACTTCCCAATGCCAGCGACACCAAGTTTGGATCGGTGTCAGCCGCCCTGATGAACGTTAGCAGACCGACCATGCCAAATTGATCAGTAACCATGCCCGCTGGAATATTTGTCACTGTTCCTACAATAAAAAAATCAAAATCAATCAATTTAATCAAATATTAACACATTGATTATTTCAGACAATTTCCTCATGTTTTTAAGTTAAATTTGACACTTTAGTAAAGTTTTCAGACATTTAAAACAATTTACACAATTTTTTTTAAAACATTTTAATCTTCTTAGACAATTCACAATTTGTTTAACCATTTTAACTATTTTAGACAATTTTTAGTAAAACAATACCTAAAATTGACTAAAAAAACCTAATAATTTAAATATTTTAACTCATTTAAAGCACTCATTAGATAATTTATACATTCGCAACTACTTCACAATTCAATTTAGCAATCTCTAAACACAAATTCCCTATCATAACCCCACTTACCGTCCGAACAAGTCTGAATTCCAACCTTCTGTGACTGACTCCCATTCTTTTCCGCAGCCAACCTGGTATTCTCTTTACTCAAATCTAAAACAGCCCACAAAAATATTTTGATAAATAAACACAATAATTTTTTTCAAAATATTTTTAAAAGTCAAATTTAAAAATGGTTAATAATTCGATTTCACTCGCCTAATCCAGTTCCAGGTCCCTAAAAAAAATGAAAATAAAAAATAATCAATAAAATAAAGCTACAATGTTCTACTCTACAATATAATCAAAAATCAACCTACAGTAAACTGACTAACCAGTTTCGTCGCTGAATTGTCATCGTCAGCCTCATGAGCTGCAAATATAAATCACATTAACAAATAATCACCACATAGATATTAATTCTTAACGAAGTAATTGATTATTTCATAGCCAATTTGAGAATATTTTTCTTACAAGGCCTTGGCCTCATAAGCTTTACTTTGCACTGAAGTGCTTTGTAGTATAGAAATCAGTTTGGAGTGGATAGTAGTGTTCCTACACGACTTTCACTTTTCCCATACAGTTACATGATAAACCTAATAGGTGGGGAAGAACATTACTATCAAAATGTGAGTGATTTGACAGGGCAAAGTACAGGAAACTTCCTGTCAGATTCCGTCAGAAATTATACTCTAATAGCGTCTTGCTGATGATTTTGTGAGGATTTTAGAAGAATTTAACTTTTTTATGAATAGGAAAATATTTCAATAGCAAAAATATCAAGGTAATATTCATTTAAATTCATAAATTCAAAATATGTTTTATAACTGATTTAAATTGATTTAAATTGATTTGAGGTTGATCAATAAGAAAAAAAAGTATTTGATCCTAGTGAAATAGATTGCAAAACAATTCATTATATCTCAGTGAAACTTAATGAAATACTGCAATTTGAATGACCAACTTGCTAATTTATTAATTATTAAGTAACATAACTATAGAAAACTTAATTACTTCAAAAACAGATTCGTAACCTTTTTAAGGTTAATTAACTTGTTAATTATACGGTCATTTTTTAAAATCATTTTGTGATCAGCTAAGATCAGAATGAATAATTAGAATATTACAAAAAATACTCATTTGATCATTTTTGAGTTTTTGAGTATCAAATTAAGTCAAATATATTCAAAAAAAGATCAAAAAACACCCAATAATGATCAAAAGTATTCAAAATGATGAAACAAAGCCAAAATTTACTCAAAGATGATCAAGAAATACTTAAAAATTATCATAAAACCACCAAGATACTTAAAATTGATCAAAAAAATCAAAATGCATCAAACTCTTCTGAATTAAATTTTCTTTTTTGAGGAGTTGTGACCATATATACATTTTTTTGAAAGAGTTAGATGCAAGCAAAATTCAAAATCCTCTAAACAATGAAAGTATGATCAACAATTCCTCAAAAAAAAAAAAATGATTTTCTTTTGTTTCATTTGGCTGGAAATCTGTTTTCTTAAAACTCTTTCCATTCTCCTCTGTGATCCAGGCAAACACTATAAAATAATCAACCATTTCTTCAATTGTTACTTTGCGATCCAGGAAGCGCCGGAAAATCTTCACTATGAATCTGAAACTCCGTCGACTCGCTAACCGGTTGCTTCACCATCCCAACTAAACAAAAAAGTAAAATCATTAGAATTCCACAAATTCCAAAAACTCATAAATTAGTCAATTAGATTTAATTCTTAAAACATATTAACAAAATGTGTGTGCAATGCATGAACTAATGATGTCGCCTAAAGCTAAAACAAGGGATTGGGTGTGCGAATTATTCATACCATAAGCGGGTCTTCCAACCATTGATGGCATAGAATGGCCTCCACTATCTTGTCTCCCTCTATTTGTGAGCGATGGGAATTCTGACAAATCCAATGTGGATGGAGCATCATTAGCTACAAATAAACAGATGCATTTGCATCTTACCATTCATTTTGTACGATCAGTTGGTGGGTTTGTGAATTTTAAGTGCATTTGTTTGGTGAAGTTGTTTATTTTTGGGAGTTATTAAGGGAATATGGTGCACATGTGGCTAATTGGGTTTCTGGTGTTGAGTAATAAACAAACATTTTTTTTTTTTACTTAAATAAAAAAAAAAATTTTTTTACAGGTTGAAGGTCATTGTTACAGACTACACAGCAAACGATAATTGCAGAATTTTTGCAAAAATACAAAATATTAGTAGAAAATTTCAATAAATTTCAGAACAAAGATAAAAAATCTACAAATTTTCTGAATAAATTATTGAAATTTGCTTTTTTGCAAAAATTATTACTTTTGTACAAAAATTTTGCAGATTTTTAGATGGATTGCTTACAATGAATTTTTCAATAGTTTGGTTCAATGTTAAAAAGTTGAGATATAATTAACTTTGCGATTACAAATTATTCAATATAATGAGTATATCCTTTGAGTTTGTTGCAACAATGTTAAACCTGTATTTACTTTTTTTTTAAATTATGAAATGAAATAATTTTTTAGTTTGATTGGTGGTAATAAGAAAAAAAAATTGTTGTTTTTATTGAGAAAATGTAATTAATACTATTAGTAATAAGATTTTAATGATTTTTTTTCTTCAAAATATGTCAATTTAGTAATTATAGTAAAAAAAATTAGTTAATATTGGAAATGGAAAAGAATAAAAAAGAATTTTTTTTCCATTAAAATTTGGAGTAATACCAAAAAAATTCATTTTTTACTTAAAATCTAAAACTTATAAAAGTTTGTATTTACCAACCAAAAAATTTTTTTTTTCAATAAAGATATAGCATATTGGAAAAATGTTAATTTTTCAATTAAACCATAACTAAATGACAAAATTGCTCATTTTGAATTTTTTTCGCAATAATATGCGCTATGTAATATTTTCTTCAATGCAATGCAATTAGTAATAGCTTAATTTTTGTTGAAAACTCTAATTTGTTCGAGTAATCAACAAAACTTTGACGAAATTTTAGAAAAATGTAATTTTTTCAACTAAACCCTCTCTAAGGCACCATAAAACCACTAAAACACACACTCAAGGAACTATTTAACCATTAATTGTAACGTAACAAATAACAGTTAAACCATAATTTATATATTTACACGAATTTATCAATCCAGACGTAGTAAAACTTCTACTGTTATGCGTTAATCCAAATCCAGACAACCTAGAAATTGAAGTTTAAAAAAATGAATAAAAACGTAAAATACAAATAAAATATACAACTCACCCTAAACTACCACCACCAGTCACTGGCCTCTTCATTTCTCTTCCAACTTGGACTTGAGATAAAATTCCTCTCGACAATAAACTAAAAGAAATTCAAATTTTATTTAAAAAATCAAAAATCGATAAATTCATTAATAAATCGAAAAATTCTTAAAAATCATAGATATCAAACGAAAAAATATCATTTAAAACAGTAGAATTTCAATTTTTTATAAAGAAAATCATCAAAAAGTCATTAAAAATAACATATGTTAGAGAATTCATCAAAATATGGAAAAATTCATTACAAAACAGAAAAATCCAAAAAACCACTTTAAATAATCCAAATATCCAAACAAATCACTATCGAAAATCAGAATATCAGAAAACTAAAAATTTCAACAACAACAAAATTCCTTTCAAAATAATACAAAACCATTAAATTTCCTCCAAAAAATACAAAAACATGTAAATTTCTTTCAAAAAATAAAAAACAAATCAAAATTTCCCTTGTAAAACATCAAAATTACATTCAAATAATTTCAAAGAACAATTCCCTTCTACTAAAACCAAGGAGTTAGATAGATATCTATCTAACTCCTTGCTGAAACTCACCTATTAGGTGAAGACTGTTGAGACGGCAACCCACTTCCAATATTGGAAGAAAAACTCGGTGACGACGTACTCGTTGGCGTCAAATGTCCAGAAATCGACGCCGACGAAAACCCACGATTTATTTGCTGTCCGCTTAACGACCTCGACGGCTGTTGCAACCCGAGACTCCCCATACCTAAAAAAAAAAACATTTCAAACGTCAAAATCAAATCATACCCACATTCACCACACGAACCAATCGAACTCGCAGACGGCTGACTGTACAAATTCGTATTAAATGTCTGAAAATTAAAAAATTAATTTTTTTCAAATTTAATCCAAACGTTGAAAATTTTGTCAAATTTTACTTGATTAAAATAAAAATCCGGGGATTCATTTTCTTCTTCCTCGGTGTAGAACTGTTGGAAGAGACTTATTATAGTTTAATCTTATATTTTTTCACGTGCTTTGTTCGGGTCACGTACGCCTTTCTTGTGTTTGTGCGCCATTCCTAGAAATCCGCCCACGTTTTTCTGTGCGCCAGGACTTAATTCGCCCGAGAAGTTTCTCGTTGGTATTCCGTAACGAGGGCTCTGAAACATTAAGGGGTTTTGCGGTTAAGTAGCTGGGTAAATCTGTAAACAAACTGACATTTACAGCCATGAAACCTGAATGTTTGTTGTGTTGCAATGGAGAGGACGCTAAAGGCGGTTACGTCATTTCCTGTATCTTTTTTATAAAAAAAAATTAATTTCGAGATTAATTAAGTTTTTTTAAATTGTGTTTATGAATAAATAAATTATTAAAATTGTATTTGATTGAGATAATAGAATGTTTTTTTTTGAGAAATTTGTGCGGGATTTCTTCGATATTTTGCGATGAAAATTTAAAATAAATTCTGAAATTTGAAAAATAAATGGTAAATCGATATAAATTCAAGAAAAGTGTACGAATAAGAGTTAAAACTCAAGAAAAATGACGAAAGAAGGTGTGGTGTGGTGAAAGGCATCAAAATATGCGAATATTACGTAAAAAAGCAACAGCACATAAACCACGAAAAATTAGTGATGAAATATAAAAATACTCGAAATAAAATGTAATAAACGTAGAAATACTTTAAAACATAAAAAACCACATTTAAAACCATGTGAACGTAAGAAACAAACAAACATTCAAATTAGTTAGCACTAGCTAGTGCTAACCTCATTTTACATTAAATTGAGAAAAACAAAAACAAAAAAAAAACATATCAGGAAAGAGTTTTTTTTTTTAAATTCCACTTAACTCATAATTTTTTATTTAAACATATAAAATACAGATTGCAATCTTATTTCAACATTTTTACGATCAACATCACCCATAAATCCTTCCATTTACATTTATCTATGCAAACCACATCAAAATAACTTATTTATAAAAATTTATTGCTTATTTATAAACAAAATTTCATTTTTTCCTTTTGTTATTCTTCTCTTTAAACCTCCTCTTCGTATTTTTCCCCTTAAACTGATTCTTGACGAGTTTTTCAGGATGTTGCTCTTGAAATGGCTTCTTAACCTGCATCAGCTAATAATTCTTCAACAATAGAGAGATTTAGCTGGTCCTATCTGTTGAGGATTAGAAAGAACCAGTCGGCGTTTTGAATAAACATTAAATGGTTTAATTGCACTGTGGTGATACAATGGCGTATACTTTCGTTATAGCTCGCATCGCATACATCGAATACACTTATTGCGCATGCGTCAAAAAACAAATACAAAATATGAGTATCGGATAAAAAACAGAAAGAACAAATTTAACATTGGTTTATCCCAACAAACACCCCCTAATTTGGTCTACGTTTTTCCCTCCCACTTAAGCTAATTTAACAAAAAGTTTTCCTACTATTTCCCTCATCTGCATACCGTTGTACGGTTTGGTCAACATGTCGGCAAGCATATCCTGATTTGGTTTGTGCGTCACCGTGACCCTGTTCTCTTCCAACACCGGCTTTACCAAATGCACCCTACGCGTGAAATACTTCGTTCTCATCTTTTGACTTCCTTCCACGACCATGTTTACAACATTTAGGTTATCGCAAAATATTTCAGCGATCTCCCCGTCTTCCCACTCGCGTCAATCAAGTCGGATAACAAAACTGTATCCCTCAACCCCTCAGTTAAAGCCTCCAACTCACTCTCGCTTGAGGAGCTGGCCACAGTACCCTGGTTCTTTGCTTTCCAATGTATGAGGTCCTGACCCCTCATAACCAAATAACCGGTGAACCCCCATGAATCGCTCGTTCTATTAAACGACGCGTCGACGTATGTAGTGACCTTGTCGTTTCTGGGCCCATAGGCAAGACCTAAATCTGCCGTCCCCTTGAGGTATCTGAGTACTCGCTGCAATGCCACCCAATGCATTTGCTTTGGCCCCTTATTGTATCTGGACAAACTGCTAGCGGCGAAGCTCAGGTCCGGTCGTATGTTGTTTGCCAGGAACATGATCCTTCCCAGTAATTCCTGGTACATTGTCACATCAAAAAATTGGGCTTTTCTCATGTTCATCGAGGTCCTGGTTGGGATCGGTCGGAGATTTCGATATGGTGCACTGTTCCATTTCATGCAGTCTAATGAGGTTGTTCACATACTCTCTCTGGTGCATAATTATTTTCCCGTCTTCTTGCTTCAGTTGAATGCCCAGGATGGAGGTTGCGATGTCGTTCGTTTTCAGTTCCACCCTGCTTCGAATTTCTTTTAGCATTTTCTTCTCGTATTCGTCATCGCTGCAGACCGTAATCAGGTCGTCCACGTGCATTCCCATGACGATATAGTTCTGTCCGTCTCTTGCGTAGTATAAACATTCATCATCCAATACCCGTTCGAAACCAGTCTTGTTCAACAATTCGTTCAAAAATGAGTTCCATCTCCTCCCACTCTGTTTAAGCCCATATATGCTTTTATGCAGCTTGCACACCTTGTTCGGTTGTTCCGTGAAACCGTCGGTTGATACATGTAGGTCTCGTCTTCTAATTAAGCGTGAAGGTATGCCGTCTTAACGTCATGTGTCTTAAGCAGTCTCGAATTCGTCGCGGCAAAACTGACGAGATACCTGAGGGTTTCTACACGCATCACTGGTGCGAAAGTGTCGTAAACGTCCACTCCCGGACGCTGCACGCACCCGAGCGCGACCAGTCTGGCCCTAAATCGTCCCACGTTCCCCTCGTCATCATGTTTAACCCGGAAAACCCACTTGCATTTTAACACTTTTTTTCCGTGTGGTTTATTGACCAAAGTCCATACTTTCAATTTTTTCATGGCCCCAATCTCTTTTCGCATTGCCATCTCCCATTGCTTGTGTTCACGCTGCTTCATCACGTCGCCATAATTAATTGGAATGTTGACTTCGGAAGTTATCATTGCTTTTTCCGTTTTGTTTTTTATACGTTGCGATCGACGTACCCCGCGTTGTACGAGTTCTTTTTCCTTTTCTTTCAATTCTTATTCGTGTTTCTTTTGGTTTTCTTTCACCGTCATTCCCTCCTTTCGTCCCCGCTTTACTCGCGGCGGCGCATCGTTTTGATTCGACTCGTTTATCTCATTCGTTTCTTTCTCTTGTTCGGCTCCGTCATGTTCACTTTCCGAATTTTCATCGTTCAATTCAATTTCGTTTTCATTTTCACTATCGTTTTCCGATACCTCAGCGTGAGTAACCGTTCGATCCGCGTCATCATTTAATTCAGCTTTGTTATGTCGATCACTTTCGTCTTTTTCTGACTTGTCATCGTCGTCACTGTCTTGATTGTTGTCAAGAACTCTTGTCCAACCTCGTAATGCGTCGTCGTCAATTGCTTCTAATTTATTTTCTTCCAAATCGACGCCCCGCTCGCTCTCTATAAACCTGACGTCCGATTCTTCGTGAATTTCATCATTTTCCACGTCGTAAATGCGATACGCTTTACTATTTGTCGCGTACCCCACAAAAATGCCCGGAATACCTTGATCCTTTAATTTACCCTTTTGTGGGCGCTTGTCAAGCCTAAATGCGGCGCAGCCAAATCTGCGCAAAAATGATATCGTCGGTTTTCGTTTCTCCCATCTCTCGTCAGGTGTCAATCCGTGAACACTGGTGATGCATAAGTTTCGCACCTTTACTGCCGTATAGGCCGCTTCACCCCAGAAATCCAATGGTAATTTTGAATCGGCCATTATGTGCACGCTGTTGATGATGGTGCGATTTGCGCGCTCTACAACGCCATTACTCTGTGGCATGTGAGCAGTGGTCAACTGATGATGAATTCCATTCAATTCTGCCCATTCCTTCATGTTTGTGTTGACAAATTCCCCTCCATTGTCAGTCCTTAAGTTCTTTAATTTTTCTTCCGTTTGTCTCTCCATTTCGCGCACCATCACTTGCAGTTTTTCATTTGTTTCAGATTTTTTCTTCAATAAATTAATGAATATTTTCCTTGACCAGTCATCGACCACTACGAGGAGATATTTGGCTCCTCCGGCGGTGCGTGGGGTAAACGATAACAAATTTGCATGTAGTAACTCCATCACACGTGTTGATTGTTTCTCAGTCACAGTCGGTCGAGACGCGTTAGTCATTTTTGACTTGATGCAGGTCTGGCACTCTCGAAATTTACTCAATTTCTCGCAAAAATCTCTCACGATACCTTTATTCTTCATTGTTGTCATGTCAGCCACATTTAAATGTGCCAACCGTTTGTGCCAAAGCTCTGAAGCTTCAATCGTTGCCATCACGTTTTCACTCTCTTCCAACTTCGATTTGACTTTGTATTTATCGCCGAATCTTTTTCCTTCCATTTCCGCTGTGGTATAGTAGATTTCTACGTCGTCTTCCCTGAGAATATGTACTGTTTTCTTTGAAAACACCACCACTAAGTCGTTGTTGGTGATTTTTGGCACTGATAAAATGTTCGCGGCAATTCCGTTGACGTGTAGCACTCGCTGTAGTTTCGTCCACCTCTCGTAATCGCTCCCATGCACTATGTTGACCTTTCCGAAGCCTGTTGCTTGCATTCCGCTGCCTGCTTTCGCCGTTTCGATGCGTACATCATCATTTTCATATTCAGCAAACAGTTGTTCGTTGTCAGTCATATGGCTGGTCGTGCCAGAATCGACCAACCATTCCAGGTCTTCGTTTTTTTCCAGCGCTCTCGTCTTTCTCACCGATCATAGACGCCATCTGTGGAGCATTTCTTGGTGTCGTCTGCACTACGGCGCTTCCCGTCGTGTTCAGTCTCAAATCACCTCCTGTGTTCGGTTTTTTCCCAATTCGACAATAAATCAATCGTACCTTCACGATTTTTGCGTCTCCAGCATCGTTTTTAATGATTTTCATCTTCCGTTCGCTTCTAGGAATTTTCTTTTTGTCGCTGTCTTTGGGTTTAACTTCACAAACGGTCATAAGACTCTGTTTTCCTCGTGTTTCTCTTCCGCGTGAATTTCCGCGTCCGCGTCCTCTTCCTCTGCTCATTTTTTCGTCGTCGGTGTGTTTTTTATCCTCCTTGCACTCAGCTGATTTATGTCCGCTTTTCTTACAGTTATAACACGTGACAGCAGCCCAACAATCCTTTGCAAGGTGGCCATTCTTGCCGCAGTTGTAGCACTGTTTTTCATTCGTTTTTCGATCGCTGGCCTTCCGCACGGCTTCAAATTGTTTCTTTGTCTCTTCAGGCTTCTTTTTCTCCCCAATTCGATGTCCTTCATGCCCTGTCTGAGTTCCGCAATGTCTAGATCAGGTTGGAATTGTAGAGATTCTTTTAGCGCTAAGAATTCTGACTGCATTCCCTCGACGATGTAGAATTTTAGCTCTGTGTCCTCTATCTTCTTACCGAGTGCGGTACATCGTTGTCTTAGGGTTATGGCTCTATTAAAATATTCGTCAATGCTCTCGTGTCGCTCCTGCTTGAGCTGGGTGACCCTGTGTGCACTTGTGAGTTTTATTTCCTGTTTTTGCCTGCATTTTCTTCTTTATTTCCTCCCATAACTGCCTGGCATTCGTTTCGTTGTCATATTCCGACGCTTTGTCGTCAGTCATGTGGCGGAACATCAACATTCTCACTCAGGCCTTTCCATCGTCCCACTTGTGACGGTTGGAATGGCGAGTGCGCGACGTCTAAGCCCGTCACCATAGTAACCAACCGTAGTATCGGTTGAAAACCCATTAAATTCCCCATAATTAAACATTTGACTATCTATTGGATCCCAATAGATATTTCCAGTAATTTGGATACGTAGAATCCGAATTTAACATCAAAATTACGATTCAAGTGCAACTTTATTCGTGAATAAATATTTAGTGTAGTTAACCCTAACGATACGCATGGTCCAGAGTTGGACCAACGATCAGCAGAGGTCTCTGCTTCATGGATTTAATCCCTTTGGTACAATTGGAGTTCGGCTAATCCCAAACTCCTACGATTGGGTTGAGAAGGAAATTTGCCCTTCCTTACCCACAATGCATTGGAAAACTGTATATAAGCCCCTGTTTTTGCCCAAAACCCCCCACTCTGATACTGAAACAAAACATGGTTGATTAACTACAATATGGGTGATTGACTGCAATCTTTATTGGCTTGGTTTACCAAGAAAGTGTATATATTGGCCTAATATGTGATTAGGAAGTGTTGTATATTTCA
>JAQIXT010000977.1:0-20749 GCA_034700445.1 Stenotaenia linearis | reverse complement strand
GTCAAGTAGATTCAAAAGTAAATAAAGCAAGTTTTATGATTTTTTCTTTTGAATTTTGATTATTTTTAGGGAATTTTTTTTAAAATTTGTATTATTTTTATATTTTTGTTTGTACTGTATTGATTCTTTTGATTTTTATTGGATGGTTTTTTTTTTCAGTTTAAAAATAAATCATCCTTTTTTTCCTTTTTCTAAGAAACAGTTTACATTTTTTGCATTTTCCGCTGATTCCCCGTTTTGGATATTACGCGTTCCGCATCCGCATCCGCGGCCAAAAACATGACTAAATTATTAAAATATCTGATTTGATGATTAATAAAATGTAAACGTACTTTTTAAGATCCAACCAAAATCATTCACAAATCAGAATATTGTAAAATTCCTGTGACAATAAACAGAAACTCGATTTCGCTACACGGCGCCACTGTCGGCTGAGGGCAGTTTTGTACTTCACTTGACTTGACGTGTCTGTATCTGTGCAATCTGAGGTGTAATCTGTTCCACGGCGGCGGTGGTGATGCTGTCAGTGCTGTGAGGTATATAACGAACAAATATATTTGCATTATTGTTATACTTACTATTATATTTACTTCAGGTTTATATGCACAACGAGTACTTACGACTGCACAATGCCTCGAATTGTACATCGCACAATCAGTCAATTTGCAATCCCACCACAGCGAAGGGATGCTAGCGGGTTTTTAGGTCGCAAAGTTATCGGTGGAATAATTGAAACGTGTGATCCTTTTCTTAACGTAGATCACATAGGTATGTGAAAAATTGTTGCAACATCTGATGCAACATTTTGAGGCATCAAAATCAAACTGTGTTATTCTTGTTAAACTGTTCGGCAGGACCCGTAGTTTATCAACCCGGAGAAGCGAATGGAGCTCCGGATCATCCTCATCGCGGATTTGAAACTGTAACTTACGTGATCGAAGGAGGTGTCAAGCACGAAGATTCCCTAGGCCATAAAGGTATAAATATTTTCTTTAATTATTTTTGTGAATTCAGTTTGATGATTTTAGGTGAATTGCGAAGTGGATGGGTGCAGTGGATGACTGCCGGTCAGGGAATAGTTCACAGTGAGATGCCAACCGACGAATTAATACTGCGTGGTGGGCAATGGGAAGGATTTCAACTGTGGATCAATCTTCCTTCGCGGGTAAATTTTTACTACGTAATAAAAAGTTACATCATAAAACTAAACCTGTTTATTAGGATAAAATGATGATACCTCGATATCAAGATCGGTCACCTGATTCCATTCCTACTGTTACTTCACCCGACGGTCAAGTCACAATCAAAGTTATAGCCGGTGAAGCCTTAGGCGAGTAAAAAATACCATTTTGAGAGTAAAATTTTTAAATTACGAACAAATCTTAATAAATACAGGCACAAAATCTAGTATCGAAACACGCACTGCCATTCTCCTCCTCGACATACATCTCAGACCAGGCGCTTCATACACTCAAGAAATAAATCAAAATTACAACGGTTTTGTTTACATGTGGAAGGGATCTGGTTTTTTTGGGGGTGATTTACGTCCAACCAAAGCGGGGCAAGTTGGCGTTTTAAGCAACGAAGGAAGTCTTTTTTGTATGAAAGCGCATGACAACCAATGTGAGTTACCCATTTCTTATTTAAATTTTCTCTTATCTTCATTTATTTTGACAAATTATTTATTCCAGCTTGTGACATATTATTAGCCGCTGGCGAACCAATTAACGAGCCAGTCGTTAAATACGGACCATTTGTTATGAACACGCAAGAAGAAATCGAACAGGTAATATTTGGGAAAATTTAAAATTTAATTTTTTTAAATATAAATTTCGATAGGCATTGGAAGATTACCGAAATGGTAAATTAGGAAAGATAGAAAGACAAGAAGAGGAAGAAAAGGTTCAAACTAAAAATGGATCTGAATAGCCTTACTACTCTTGAACAAAGCATCGATCTAGTCACCATTCTATATTTTATTTTCCATTTTGCTTTATAATAAGACTTTTACATAATTTTTATGTAGTTAGAGATAAAAACTGATGTAAATAATTTAATAATGTAAAACTTTATTTATTCGTGTCTTTGACAACTAAATGTGCTATTCTTGCATTTTGCTTTGCAATAAGGAAAATTCCATTTATGAAAATAATTTAATAATATTGTATATGCTATTTATTAGTCACACAAAACGCACATCCTTTTTATGTTTTGACTTTATCAGAGTTTGGATTTAAAAATGAAATTGTAAAGACAAATGACGTTTGTGAAACTTCATATTGCTTTTCTTTTTGTAATATGAAAACTTATCAAATTTTAGCATTATCTATTTACTATATATTTTTATGTCAAATGTTACGTCAGCAATAAACAAGATACGTGATAATTTTAATTATCAATAAACTACTTGCGACTTTTATCAAGAATTGATAACTGCTAGTTATCAAATCTTGCTTTTATTTTCGACATTTTCACTATACCAACTGAAGAGCGCGCTACGAGTTAATTGAAATTTCTAGTATTGCGGGAAGGCGGTCCCTCTTAGAACGAAGGGTGAGTTTTCTTTGATGGGTTTAATTACTGCTTACCCTAATTACTTGAAATTACTTTTAATGTGCATTAAAATAAATTATAAATTCAAAATTAAATACAATTATTGTTCAAACTTGAGTTAACGACTCCCCTCTTTAAGGGGCTCATGGATCTCAGAGTTTAAGGTCGAAGGAAGGACATTATAGCGTCATTTAAATTCGTCTTTATCCTTTAATTGTTTATTCACAAAATCTATTTAGTCGTAATCATTGTGTTTATTTTTCCCCCAACAAGTAATAAACAAGAAATTAATGATAAGCGAGGAAGAGATGCAATTAGGTTTAAGTAATTTTTTATTATTTTAGTCAAGTTCGAAGTAAATAAACACTCAAATTATATTTGAAATGAGTTTTTGTCTGTATAAACTTCAAAAATTATTTATTCATTTCGATCGTAGTCTTATTATCTTGTTTCGTCCGACGATTTCTATTTCAGGGCATCATACTAATACGACGCTAGTCTAATTATAGAAGGCAAGTAAAGGGAAGACAACGACTTTTAGAAGTATAATACGTATTATAATTTTCCAGACCACCCTCAAACCATCATGTCTAAACAGCATGGCAAAGGTTTTGGGTTTGGATTATCAGCAATTAAGAAATTCCCCGAAGTAAGTTTTGGAGATAAATTTTGTTTAACTATTTTAACAAAATTGTTATTTTGATTCGAGATCGCACCTTTGGTACTTATCACCGGAGTGGCCGTAGTTGGAGCTGGTAGTTACATTATGTATTGTTTAACAAAGTCCGATGTTGTGTGAGTAAATAGTTAATAAATCGAAAATCGATGCCAACAAATGAGTTTAAACCCATTATTTTTGTTTTTACAGTATCGATAGAAGCCAGGAGTTGAAGCCGTGGGATAAAGTTGATTTTGAAAAGAAACAAAAGGTAAATACTTTGATGTTTCATGCGTTGCTGACTAGGCTTGCCTGCAGAGCTTTGCTATGTTGGGAAGCTTTTTTTTCTTTTTTTAAACGTTATTATGTACATTTGGTTATAATATTTTTTTTCTTTTAGTTGATGGTCGTTAAGCAAGAATACAAAAAGAATCCTGAATTAGAGAAGCTGAAGAAAGAAATGGGTGATTGGTGATTGAGAGTAATTTCTGCACTACAGTTCGTAGTTAGATGATTTTTTTATTACGTAAATTGTTTTTACGTTTGTTAAAATGTGAGATGTAAATAGAATCAAATCGCTGTTTTTGAATTTTCTTTTTAAAAGTTTAAATATTTAAAATTTTAGCCTAACCTGCCGAATACTGTATGAATTGAATAAAGTTTTTGTGAGAACAATGCAATGTTGTCCTGGCTGCTGCAATTCTTGTGACTATCATTTCTTTATTGTACAAAATCCCGCGCTAGCAGAGCGAGAATAAGAATGTACAACGTTAGAAAAAAAGAATTCTCAGTTTGAGGGCCAATATTGGCCTTCAGAACTAAATCAAATCATTTTTTAGATTTTAGTTAGCACATCTTCATACTTTCAAAATGATTTTAACTGTATTACCCAAGACACTTCGCGACACTGGAAGATTTAGCTATAAATTTTTCCAGCTATTTACCCGTCGACAAAGTGGCATGGGCGGTAGTGAAGTGCCAAAAGATCCATACCAACCTCAAAAAACCAAAGATCAACCGAAATCTTGGGTTTTTACTGTAGCTGGTCTCAAGAGACACTATGAAGTAAGAGCTGATCAAGTATGTTTCAGTTAGGCTTCAAAGAACATTTGTAACAAATTTCATTTTTCTGTAAAGCTTACTCCAATTGTCTTTTGCTTGTGCGTTGTCTTGTCAATGGGTACCTACATGATTTTTCGTGGTTTGACAAAAAATGATGTGATGTAAGTTTTCAAGATAAGGTTTGGGAATGTCTTTTGTGGAACTCATGAAGAAATTGTTTCAGGATTGACAGAAGTAAAGATTTGCCACCATGGGAACGGATTGATCTTGACAAAAAGGATATCAACAAAGTAAAATAGTAACATCTATTTTACCAAATATAATAACGAGCATTTTTTTTGAAGATTTTTGTGTCGCAACAAAAATTTCACGGGTTACCTGAACTGAAAAAACTCAAGAAGGAAATAAATGAAGGAAGCAGAAATGGAAATGGGAATGGGGTTAACGGGAACGGACCGAAAGGAAAAAAATAAAAAATTTGTTCAAGAAGACGGAATTTGATAGATTTAATTCCGGCATTATTTCCTAACTTCAGATATCTAAATCATATTTTTGTGAGAAAAAGATGCAAATGCAACTGTACTTGAAATTCTACATTTTCATACTGAGGAAATAAATTACGAGTTGGAAAACAATTTGTCTTATAAATGCATCATTTTATAATCAATTTTATTGCACACAGTACCAATATTAGCAAACACATTAGTCGATTTCCAACAACTGGAAAATTATTATTTTATTGATCACACAATAAACACATGAATTAACTTTTCTTTGTTTCACGATATCGCATCAATCTGCGACCTTGAAGTAGTGGGTCTAATTGACCGGTCACCCTCACGGGTCCTCTCTGCCCTACGACTTCGACACCAGAGTGCGCTAGTTTTAAACAAACGACTTGGATCGTGATTGGTGTTTTCGTGCTACAGTAGCCAAGGCCGCAACACTCAACGCTGCGTTTTTAGGCAATAGGGTCTTCGTTTCTCTAGGTCCCTCTGCTGCATCTGCGAAAAAAATGACAGATTCTGGCGTAAATGAAACTGTTCCAAATTTTATCCTTCGGACGATGGGTAAAATTGTGCTCACTTATTATAATCCTTATTCCATTTTCAGTTTGTTTCCATTAAAAAATCTACCTATTGTCCCCCAGTGGAAAGAGATCCGAAAAAGCGCCGGGTCAAGCCCATAGACACCAAATTGTTGCAACTCAACTTGGGCGAATTGGATGACAGTTCAGACGATAGTGATTATCAAGTGCCGGAACAGGAAGATGGTTACTAATCCGAATAATGTTAACTGATTATGTAAATTACTCACGATTATCACTTTTTGTTTTCAATTTACAGATGATGACTCTAATTCGGATGAAAGTGGAGATAACAATGATGATGATGACGACGACGACGACGATGAAGAAGAAGAAGCCGCGAGTGAACTCGAGCAAGAAGATACTAGTAGTTCTGGTAGTGACTTGCATAAAAAACCCGGCGTTAGTGTCGGTGAACTGATTGAACAAGCAAGATTGAAGCAAGCGTATGCACGCAAACGTGTAATTTTTATATGATTTGGTTTTGTGTTTGTTATCTGAGTAACTTAGAATTTGTGATTAAACGTGTAGATTGCAGCAGAAGGCACGAAATCGAGTCAGTTGAGAGTTTTGATATGCTCTGTGTGTCTTGGTGATATTAGGTATTAACTTAAGAATAGAACATCAGTTTTGCTGTAATTTAATTAATTGTATTTTTTGGTACGGTAGTGAGGAAGACGATGAAATCGTTGAATGTGATGGGTGTGGAGTATCTGTACACGAAGGTAGTAAGTAACCTCTCGAACCACAGATTTTTCGCATTGCTTTAACTATTGACTTGAAGGTTGTTACGGCATCCAAGATGCCGAATCAGTTGTAAGTACTGGATCGTCTAGTTCTACGGAACCGTGGTTTTGCGATGCATGTCGGGGAGGAAATAGTAATCCGGTAATATAAAATGATTTTTTTTTTTTTTAGGAAATTAGGTTATCTTTTTAAATTTACAATAAAAAAAAACATAGGTTTGTGAATTGTGTCCCAATTCTGGTGGAATATTTAAGGAAACTGACGTTGGAAAGTATGTATTACAAGAAAAAAACTAAAACAAAAAGTTTTTATGATTCATTACTTATCGTTATTAGGTGGGTTCATTTAGTTTGCGCTCTGTACATACCCGGTGTTGCATTTGGTGATGTTGATAAATTATCGCCAGTAACATTGTTTGAAATGCCTTATTCAAAGTGGGGCAGCAAAGCATGTGCATTATGCGAAGATGAACGATTCAGTAGATGTGGTGTTTGTATTAGTTGCGATGCTGGCATGTGCCGCAGCTACTTTCACGTTACTTGGTAAGGCGAATTTTTTTAGCATTGATAATTGAATAATTTTAATACAAGTGCTTATTACACGCTCTTTAGTGCACAGAGAGAAGGTTTGCTTTCTGAAGCTTCTCCTGAAGAGGTGAGAGTAAGTTGTCCACGATGCATTTGGTCTGTCTGTAGGTTTAATTGTTTTAATGGCATTCCATTTGTTCGTGTGATGTAGTTTAATTAGCATGAGTAGTAATTAATATTAGTGATGTTTGGTAGTAGATTTTGTTTTTGTCATTTTCGTCTGTTACAAATTACTTAAACTGCTTTGATTAATACATAGGATATCGCAGATCCATTTTTTGCGTACTGTAAAATGCATGCTGACAAAATGATTGTTCGGAGTAAACGTCGCAATTGGTTAGCTTTGCAGTCCCAAGTTAAGCTGTTTAAAGAGCGAGGTCATTTAGATCAAGATGAAAAGGTATTTCATGTAAATTCAAACCCGTGTGTGTATTTATTTCTTTTTTCCCCTTGTAATTAGGCTCGAATTGAAAGAAAATTACAACATCATCGTGTAAAATTTCAAGCAACTCATGCTAGAAAATCTCCGCCATGGGGTAAAATTTACATAACTTTGAATCAGTTGTTTCTGATTTATGATCATTTATTCAAACTAGTTCCAACTCAAAAAATGCCACGACTTTTGACATCCAGTCCTTCAGCATGCAGACGATTAATCAAGAAAGCAGAATTGCTAGGAATTAATACTAGAGTAACGATGCAATTTTTTATGTTTTTCAATTGAATTTATAATTTTTTTAAAAACAATTTATTAGAATTTGCAAGTTTCCCATTCCACGAGTGACAGCATGGTTGATATCCGGCGGAAATGGCATGTGCCGCCGGCGTTTACCATGGAATTTGTTGGCTATTATCTCGGTATTATTCTCCTAAAAAGTGAATTCTTTGTAATGTAATTTATATTTTGTGATTTAAGACCGAGGAGACCGCATGGTGAGCATGCAGGCTAGATTAGATGAACTTCTTACCCAGAACAGCAAATTGCAAGAAGAGGAGCATAAACTTAGAAATAAATTTGAACAAGTAAATTGAACAATCATTTAATTGAAAGTTTCTTTGATTGTGGTCAACTATTTACAAATATGCAAATTTTAAGCTTAAATTTTAAATTTGGAACGTAAACAAGTACAGTATATACCTGGTGTACTTGTGACGTGTAGACAAGTGTTACTATGTCGTTTGGCGTTTGGCGCATTTACGTGCTCACGTACGCAGTTTTGACACGTATACACGAGACGTGTGACATTTGACTCGTTCATTAACGTCGGTTCAACGCGTCCGCATATGTCGTTTGACTTGTTCACGTGCATTATTTTGATGTGTTCATATCCTCTCGTATGCAGGTTTTTAGCATGCACGAGCGTCATTTAACTCGTCTACGCGCCTCATTTGATGTGAGCTCGTGAAGTTTTAGCACGTGGTTTGTTTGGGAGAGTCCACGTGCGTCATTTGACACGTGCACTTGCATTTTCTTGACTCGCTCACGTGCTCACGTACGCAGTTTTGAAACGTCTATGTGCATAATTTGATTTGTGCACGTGCACGATGCTTGAATTGAGGGCAGCTTTCCAGTACATTGGAAGCGGCCTTTTTTAATTTTAATTTTTTATTGTAATAGCTTAATTCTGAAAACGAACAATACAAAAAGGCCTACACCGACCTTCGAGAAGGTTCTCTGAAATTATATAAAATGCTTAATGAGATGGGATCAAAGGTATTTAAGTCATTAAAGATGAAGGTATTTGTTTCTCATTAAATTTGTATATATCAATTTAGACGTTTACAACACCAAAACTACTTAAGCCGAAAGAATCCCCTCCAAAGCCAGTTAGCAAGCATGGAAGGAAGTTAAGTTCAGATGCTGGAGTCACTTTGAATCGGTATTTTAAAAAATAAATTAATATTATTACTTTTAATTTACTTATGATTTCCAATTTAGATGTGGCATCTGCAAAAAAACTCAGGAACAGCACCTACTCGCTCGTTGTGATACCTGTCAATTATACTACCACTTAGGTTGTCTTGACCCACCTTTGACAAGAATGCCTAAAAAAACAAAACAACAAGGATGGTAGGAAGTTTTCTCTCATTAGTAACGAATTAATTTTAACTTGATTTAATTTATAAGGCAATGTTCCGAGTGTGATAAAACAGACACTGAAGAAATGGAGGAAGAGGTGGACCCTTCCGCCCCGCGTAAGTTACGTGAACACATTAAGGAACCAGTGAAGTTTACCCCACCCTCCATCAGCCCGGTTTTGAAAAAGGGATCTAAAGTAATAAGATTTAATAATGAACTAATTTTTAATTTACAAATAATTTACTAATCCCTCATTATTTGAAATTATAGTTTAGATTCAAACAAAGAAGTTTAACACTCGAGGTTAAAAAAGGAATTAAGCGAAGAATAAGTGACAGTGCTAGTAGTGACAGTCAACAAACGGCGGAAGTTCCTAATATTGGAAAAATTGCGAGTCAAACTGTTACTGTGGAAGTAGAGAAAGTAGACGATGCTCTTTCTAAAGCGATGAAATCAACGTTGATTAAGAAATTCCAAAAGGTTATTAGGAATAAAGATTTACGTACTGAATGCTCTAAGTGCAAAAAGTCAGGAACAAATGCAAATCTCGTTAGGTTAGAAAAATTGCTTTATTTAAGTTACTTAATTGTCTTAATTTTTTTTCAATTTATTTTAACGTTTGTTAGGTGCGACGAGTGCAGTTTGTGTTTTCATTTTCAATGTTTAAGTCCACCGGTGAAAAAAAATCCTAAGCAGCGTGGATATGACTGGCATTGTGAAAATTGCGATCCAACGGTAAATTATTTCTCATTTTGTGCACAAAACAGCTTTTAACAATAACTGATGCCGTTTAAATTGAAAGAATGTTAATTTTCACTCAAAAGATTTGACCTGATATGAGTACTTTAAAAACGGGTTCTATTTCCAGGAGGCCCCTTTCTAATTCGTAAAAGTGCTTCCCTTCCATGTCCCCAAGATGAGGGCCCACCTTAGTTGAAGACATGTAGATTGATGACTGTTTTATTAAATATCTTTGGCATTATTTATTTTACGATACTTTTAAATGTTTGTTAGCATTGTTTCAGTCATCAAATGCACTTAATTTTTAATTTGTGTTGTTTCGTGTGCTCGATATCACTTTGTTCTATTTATTGTGAAAGAAAGTATGTAACTGTGTCCACAATGCAAGAGATTTTAACTGGGAATTTACAAATTTTAACTAATAATGTACATTTAACAAATGTTTGAATTCAGATTTGGCTTTTGTGACGAAATCACTGAGAAAAAGTAAATATCAAACATTTGTTTTTTAGCAAATCTAATTTTAAGCAGCATTTATCTATTTTGCTCTATATGCTTGTTCTCTTTAAAGGATAAAGATGAAGAAGATATGGAAATTGAAATCCTTCAATCTTCACCCAAAAAGAAGAAAGTTCTTAAGAAATTTTCTTAAAAACTGCATGTCACTTCTATGAATTGCTGCCGGTCTTCCATATAATTTGATTATATGATTTATTTAGACACGAATACCGCGATTGCGATGGACAAAAAGTAGATTGTTGTAAATAATGTGCTGTTTATTATGTAACAACAAAAACACAAATTTGTTCTGTATTTTAGTAAAGTGAAACTTAAAATATATTTTCGTGCCTGTATAGAATTGTAAACTTATTTTAATATTACAAATAATGCAAACTACAGCATAATCGGTATTCTTTCATGTAAAACAATGTAATTTTTCATTCATTCCTTTTGTTTATCGTCCTGTCCTTTTGGTGTGGCCTTTAGAAGTTCATACAATTGTGCTATTTGTTCAGCACGCAATGATTCAAGTTGATTTTCGTTTAAATCCTTTCCTACTGCTGTTGTTGTTTTTGAGGGGTTTAATTGGCTTGCTAGGATAACTGCATATTCCTAGTGAATAAAAATTTAATAGTATATTTGGAAGTGAATGAAATTACTTTTCTTACACTCCATTCTTTCATGAAAATTTTCACCTCTTCTGGTTTGGCTGTTTTATGTCGACGAAATTCATCTTTGACGTACAGATCGCCAATAACTCTCGCATTTTTTGGTAAACTTCTGTGCAACCTTAATATTGTTTTATACAACATACGGACATTTTGAGCATGACTCATGAGTTTGATGCGAAATGACTGAGAATTTAGTTTCCCGATAGACGACGCTACTTGATGCCTTTAGTCACTAGGCAACAACAAAATAACAAAAAACTATTTCTGAAACATCGTCTTGTTAATTTGCTGAGGATTCAATGTCGGACAAATCGATTAACCTGAAGGAAGTGTTACCGAAAAAGGGACTTCGTTTTCACGAAGACATCCCAAATGTGATTTTGTGCAAGCCGAAGTTGATGCCTATCAAATCACTGACGCTGGAAAAATTGGACAATATGCAGAAAGAAGCAGAAAACAAAATTCGGACTCAGTCTTTCCAATCCCAAGAATAACTTTTCAAGAATATCCTAGTTATATTTATTTGATAACTTTGATTGCAAACCTCACCAAAAAATAATACATTTATATTTGACTTGTAAAAAATGTTCTTGCAATACAATAGACAAAAGAATTTCGTTAATAGGTTAATTTCACGTTACCTAAAAATTTCCGTAAAATAAATGTGTGAACCTTGAAATAAGCCCAAAACAATTACATTTCAAACTCAGTAAACTATAGCATTTATAATACATTATTCACACCAGGCTAAAAAAAAGAAATTTATAAACATTTGCAGAAATGAAATGAATTTAGCCATTTTATAATATTCTGTCCTTGGATGGAAGTGTTACTTGGTCCAGCCAACACCATGTTAGAGCTATTGAGCAGCACAAATTCAATTACAATATTAAATTTTGATCGTCAATTAAGACGATTGCGTAAATGGCAAAATAGGTTGTGGGTTGTGTATCATCGTTGGCTGCAATGAATTCGATGGGGATGTAAATGCACCTCCTATAATTACACTTCCTCAATATCTTTTCATCACTTTTCAATTTCACTTTTAATTATTTACCAGAAGAAGGTCCCTTGGAAGCAGAGCAGTTTGAAAGACTCATCTGAATCATTCCAGTATTCAAAGCTGAAAGTTATTGAAGCAAAAAAATTAATATTAAATATTTATAATATAAAAGGGAATTGCATACTGGCTAATTCGTTCATTGTTGGTGCTTGTGGTCTCGCCTGTTTGTGGCTTACTGTCAAATTATCCACGTCGATATTGACAGGTCCTGCATTGCTCCACGTATTTATTTTCTAAAATCAAATTTTTCCGATGTAAAATGTTCATTTTTAATTAGTTTATTAATTTTTTTTTAAATACTTGTAAAGGGACTTGGTCTGGAAGATGCGAATTGTAAGCAAAAGTTGTGGCCGGATGAACAGGCTGTGGAATTAACGAAGGCATACCCTAAGATAGACAAGGACTTGAAAATTTGATTTTAGTAGTATTCCAATATCCTTCCTACCTGCATTAAAGGCTGAACCATGTAACCTGGCATTGCTGTAGGCAGTGTCATAAGAGGCACGGATGCAGCTGTGGGCATAGGAACAGCTGAGCCCGTAATTGGGGCAAAGGAATGTTGTTGAAAAATATTTCCAAGTTGCGCCGAATTCGGTGACACCATTTGATACTGAATGTTATTCGTAGGTGGAATTTGCGCTACAGTGGGATCTACACTTGCTGATGTCGCATTGAATGTTTTAAAATCAGCAAAATCGTCAGAAGAACTAAACATTAAAAAAAAAAATTAGATTACGTTAAGTCAATAATAATAATAATCTAATAAATGTAACCTTTGGGCAGGCTGAGATGAAAATGCCGCAAAATCTCCAAATTCTCCATTAGCTGTCACATTTGAAAAATTCAATCAATAAATGCAACTTAATAAATCAAAATAAAACCAACCGTCAGCACGTGGATTAAAATCGTCTAATAACGAAACAGGTTGCGTGGAATTTCCAACTTCTATCAAACCACTTAACAAATCTTGATTACTAGACGAATGGTTGCTGTTGTCGATTTTGATATTATCTGAGTTCTGAAAATCGAAAGTACACAAAAGTTATAAAGTATATTATCATCAACGGCAGTCAACTTGACTTACTGATAACTTTTGTTCCTTGCCGTAGTTAGCTGCTGCTCCCAAATCAATTTTATGATTAGATTTGGCGGGCGATCCTTCTTTCGTAGTTACGCTATCACTTGATGCGTCAGTATCGTGATATTCTTTTGTTCGATGATCTTCTTCAGCCTCATATTTATCGGCTTCTTCCCCACTAAATAATTTATTGATGTATGACAAATTAAACAAAAATTTATGAATATTTATAATATTAATGCTAACCTTTCTGTAACATTGTCAGTTGCTTTCTGCGAATGAAATCCAGTGAATTTATATTCCGACTTTTTCTCTTGGTCCCAGCCGTCAAAATTGTCGGTCCACTTCTTAGCACCGCTTCCACCTTCATATTGATCGTCTTAAATATTTGATATTTGCTTTTCAACTACTTCCCCCAAAAACAAAAAATCAAACTCACTGTATTTAAACGCCAATGTGTCCGATGACATGCCGACGTATTTATCTTTCATCTTTTTGGCTTTTTTCCTTTCTTCTCGTAATCGATCATCATCTTGAACGAACTCAATCAAGTCCTTCACTCGTTGTCGAACTTCAATTGAAAACCAACGTATAAAAATCACGCTTAAGCTCCAATATTCAACTACCAATTACCATTAATTCCTTGATCTTTCCCATGTTCATCGATATAAGTATAATTTTCCAAACTACGCAGGTCATAGATATGTTCTCTGGCACTTGTCACAACTCTTTCTGACCCATTTCGCACTAAGTATCCTAATAGTAACAAAGACTATAAAAAAAATTAATCCCGTTATTACGAAACTCCCACACAGAAATCGGTAATAATACTTTGTATGTTCGTCTGCAATTTTTTTTATTATCATGTAACATCCTCTTCCAAAGCATACCCATCACTTCTGGAAAGTGTTCGTAAGTGAATGTACATTGAGCAACTTCTTGCATAAGGACTCCCGTTGGTCCCCATGCATCGTCGTTAGTGGCTTCTCGAACTTTAGCCTCCACTTCAGTGTAATTCATAACAACATTCGTGCTGTGCGTAAAAAATGATATTAAATGCTATTAATATTAATCGCGATTATCAAATTTCATACAAACACTTCAAATTCATGCATAATAACTCATAGTTTAATATGCACCGATTTTTTCTCTCCATAAAACACACACACAAATAAATTTTGGTACATCATTTGATATGCACAACACCAAATATCAAACAAACAAACAAATAAATGACATAAAGTAACAGGAATTCCAGATTAGTAGTTTATGTTACTGCTCCACTTAAACCGGATAGCAATTATCACCAATTTTCGTCATCGATTAAAATAAAATCTGTTAAAAAACCCAAGTAACGTACACTTTGTCTGTTAACTCCCTTAATTTCCACATGGTGAAGAATATTTTGTAAGTAATGAAATTACTTCATCCACTGCTCTTGAACTATCGCTCAACTCGGCAATATGGCGACGCGACACGGATGTTAGTAAGTTACTCGGTACGTGTCACGTGACGAGTTTTGAAAACTTTTACTAGATGGCGAAAGTGAAGCATAAATTTTAGATAAAATAAAAAAAACACTCAGATAATTAGGATTAATTCCCTTGATCCAATTTTAATTTATAACAGGTTATCAATTAACATTGCGTGTTACATGAACATAATAAAACTGAGTTATTAAAATAAAAACAATGAAAAATAGCAATTATTTTAATTCATAATAATAAAATCCCGAAGATTTAACTTCACGTTCTCTGTAATTAAGCAATAAGCAATATTAGATTTTATGTAACTTTCAACCGTAATTACTTACTTTAGATCGTCTCAAAACGCGACCAACTGGACCTAATTAAAGAATTTTTTTTAAATCAAAAATTAATTTAATTACAAAAACGAGAATGAAAAAACTCACTTGTTGCAGCGACAACTTTTCTTCTTGTTCTAGTTGATTTTGGTGTTTTTACTTCCTTAATAGGAGTTAACGTCAATTCAAATTTATTCGGTTCATTTTCCTGGAATGGAACAGACCGCATTAATATTAATATTCAATTAAACTAGAAATAATTTTACCTTAGCTTTCACAGGTGACTTTCTCTTGCTGGGAGAAGCAGCTGCTCGACCTTTGGGAGTTTTGGCACTTTCAGTAACTTCTTTCTTGGCTCTTGATTTTTTAGCGACTTCCATTTTTGGGCTTTTCGGAGGACTCGGAGCTTTAGTTTCAGCAGCTTTCCTAGTAGGTCGCCTAGCACTTCTCGTCGGTGTCGCTTGAACGGCTTCATTTTCCTTCTGTGGAGTTTTAACTCCTCTCGGGGTCTTAGTCGCACTTCTCGTTTTTCTGGGTGAAAATGCTTTTGGTGAAGGCGTTTTAACGGCTCGTCGTGTATTCCGTGTCTTTCGAGCTGGAGTCGTGTTGGTTGAGTTTGCATCCTCATTTAAAGGCAAAACATTTTCTTCTTTTTTGGACCTCGGGTTTGCAATCGGAGATTTTGGGGATACCATTTTCGGACTCGCTTTCCTGTCCAAAGACATCCTCTTCGTGGGCGAAGGCGACTTGGCTGGTGGCGATGATAACCTTTTCAAACCTTTTCTCGGTGATGGGCTTACTGTATTTGCCTTCGTTGCCTCTAATTTTTCCACGGCAGGCGATTTCGATGCTTTACTACTTGAGCTTGGCGTTTTCTTGGCTGGAGACGACGACTTTGAACGAGGAGTTACCGTAAGCTTTCGCGGTGATACAGTCGTAGGCGATTTTGGACTTGACAGTGATTTCCGTAAAACTTTTCTCAGAGTGTTTACTGTTGCTTTTGCGGACTTAGGTGTTTTATTTCGCATTACTCTTTTCACATTTGTATTATCAGACGCTGGTGAATTGAACAATTCGGCCATTCCACTTAAATCGTTTAAGTTTGGCGACTTAACCCTTGACTGCAACCTCTTGAGACCTCCCACATTTCGGTAATCCGGCGTATTAGTTTTACTAAACAACTTCTTAATGCCTTCTGTTCCAGTATAGTCAGCTTTCGGCGTTGGTGCGTTGAAAAGTCGTTTCAACCCAACTATGTTCCTGTAATCAGGCAATGGCCCACTTTGTCTAAACAATCGCTTCATTCCCTCAACGTTACTGTAATCTGGAACTGGAGTGTTTTGTTTTTTTCTGTTAGCTTTTCCTTTCGCTGTTTTCCTTGACGATAACGGAGTTTCCGGAATCGTTTCCTTCTTCTGCGGTGTGGCATTTCTCAAACTGCTGTTGGCTTTCTTCAGTGGAGATGGACTTGCTTCAGCTCGTTTAACGCTCAACCGCTTCTTTTTAGCTGATGTCACATCGACGCTTCTCGGCGATTTTCTTTTAATTGAACTCTTATTCAAAGATGTTTCGAGACATAATGGTGAAATAAAAATATCCTGAGTAATGTTTGGAGTATTGTAGTCCGATACTGATAATGACTCCTCATTTGATGATAATAAATCAATTTTAGTTGATTTATTGGTCGGTTTAACCTGTAAAAATTAACAAACGATAATAATTAAAACGTGTGTCAAATTACAAAAATTTTATGCTTTATCACCTTTGGTTTCTTGACTTTCGTCGAGACCACCTTAAAATTAAAAGATTTCTTTGCTTTTTGCAAGTTTTTCTTCGATTTTGGAGGTTGTTTTTCCAAATTTGTCAGTTTCTTTGTTTTGAGCAATGCTGCAGGAGATTTATTCTTGACACCATCGGTAGTCATTTTTTCCATCGCAATTAATGATGATTTCCTACGACGTTTTGGAGTTATTCGTGTCACCGGGGACTTCGTTTCTTTAATAAAAAAAGAGTTATCAAAATTGTATTTTTTTCAAAATTTTTTTCGAAAAAATACTTTTTGTAGTTTTCTTTGTCGAGTGTCGATTTGCAAATTTTTTAAGAGTGTTAGGCGATATTACAGAATTTGCATTCGTATACTTAGAATTTAAATATTCTGGTGTAAATTCCCAACGAAATGAGCGACCGCAAACAGAAAAAACGTCCAAATGATGCAAAGGAACTGGATCAATTATTGGAATACCATTCCTTAACGTAGAACCAGATTTACTTAGGTTGGCCAAATAGACCTAAATAGTTGAATAATTTAAAATAAGAAATTAATATTAAAAATCAATAAAGAAACGTTACCTCTCCATTCTCTCGAACGACCAGCTGGCAATGTTCACGCGAAACTCCGTCAACTACAAGCCGAATATCAGATTCGTTGTCCCTATTTTAAGACGGATAAGAAATTATATACCCCCAATTTATTTTAGACCACGCTGTTGTTACCTGCCGATCACACACGATAAGGCAGTAAGCACAAATTGCGTTCCATCTCCACCTTGTTTTTTTTGCACAATTATTTTACCGTACACCGACATCTTGCGACTGAAATAATAGAAATTATCTACTACTTGAAAACTAAGAAGAAAACAGTCGTAAAATTTTTACCCTAAAAACGAACCGTTACAGGCGGGTTACATAAAGTGCGCCGCATTCAAAAGTTTTTACTCTAGCCATAGGACAAATCCAAATCTCCATACGTGTATTTTTTTAACACAATGATTTGTTCTATACTATGGTGCTAAATCTTACACGACACAAAACGAGACACAAAGTATAAACAACTCGTCTGTTGTTTAATTATAAATATAAGATTTTTATTAGATTTCAAAGCCAAAGGTAATGTAAAAATTAATATATATGTAGTTTCGGCTTTCAAATTAATACAAAGAAAAACCTTATGTGGCATCAATTGCCATAGCAACACACGACGCTTGTTGCCGGTTTGGCCAAACGGTGGGTTAAAATAGGAGTTTAATTTTACATGTAATTTTCCAATTGAAATAATTTACATTTATTTTAAAAAATGGAACAATCGAACCGTCCTATGACTCGTGCCCATGCTCTTAAATGTGGAGCCAAAATTACTTGTCTACCCTTACCTACTGTAAATCGTAAACCCAGCTCTGCAAAGAAGTACAATTACAATTCCAGAAGTAAAGAAGAGGTGGGTATTTTAATACTATTTATTTGTTTATCGTTTAATTTACTCAGTTGATAGGATAACTCGTCTGAGTATACAAATAATTCGAATGATGATGACGGGAAAGAATTGGAACTTCTAGACAGCTGTTCCGAAATTTGTGTGCATTGCTCCAATCCAGTTGCTTTTGAACAACAAGAAAAGCAGAAAGAATTAAATGTAATTGAACGAAACCTCAAAAGAAAATTTAGTTCTTCGCAAGACGTAGTATTACCTGAAGACAGCAATATTAAAAAAATAAAATTAGGTTTTACAGATGAACCTCCAGAATTCTTTAGTGCGTGTACTTTAATGTAAAATAATAATAATAAAAAACATAAAAATTTACAAGAAATTATAAAAATTGCATTAAGCTTCACTGCCATATTTATAATTCCAATCCATGTACTCTTTCATATTTTGATCTGAAACGCTGGTTTTCACTCGGCGAAGGGCTTCAGCAAAGTCGTCGTAATTTATTGGACGGACCTTTAATAATGGAGAATTTAATATCGTTAAATTAAATTTAAAAAAAGGACTTGCATACTTCATTTGGTTGAATTTTCTGAATCATGCTGAAATCAATACTTCGAATTGGACCCAACGCAGCTGCTCGACATAAATTAGCAACATCGGCTCCAGAATAACCTTAAAACAGGATTTAATTAATAAAATTAACTAACGTAATAAATGTTTCGCTAACTTCACACCTTCAGTTTTGACGCTGATGTCTAAGGCTTGTTCGCTAGTTATTGAATGTTGATGTTTGCTCAATAAACGTAAAATGATCTCTTTTCTTGCTGGTAAATCTGGCAACGGAATGAATAAACGCTTTACAAGGCGTCGTCTGGCTGCTTCGTCCAATTCCTGAGGTCGATTTGTTGCCCCAATCACCAGAACTCTCTCGTCTAAATTCGTCGCTGCTCCATCCTACTCCAAAAATTATAAGTAAAACCTGTAGTTTATTCCACAAACGCGATTTAATACCAACTGAATCAAAAATTCTGTTTTAATCCTTCTAGAAGATTCGTGTTCTGTGTCGGAACGGTGCGTTAATAAGGAATCAATTTCATCGATAAATATGACAGCTGGCTGCCGACTACGTGCAACTGCAAATAAACTAAATTTTTTTTTTAATTTAATTTTTTTAAATTGTTTTCTCTTATATGTATTTAAGAGACATTACCATTTTACCATTTTCTCTCCTTCCCCAACCCACTTGGAAGTGAGTGACGAGGCACTGATGCTAAAGAACACCGCTTTAGATTGACTTGCAATGCATTTGCCTTAAAAAAGAATTGTACTGAAAAACTTTCTTTTCAGAAAAAAAAATTAATTTACCGATCATTGTTTTTCCGGTGCCAGGCGGCCCAAATAACAGGATACCCTTAGGAACAGATCTCAAACCTGTAAACAAATCGGGCCGCAGCATTGGCCATATGATAACTTCTTTTATTTCAGCCTTCGCAAACTCCAATCCAGCTATATCGTCCCAAGAAACGGGTGAACTGTGATCCATAATCTATTTTTCAAAACAAAAGTAATGAAATTTTTGCAATGGAAATTAATTTCATATAGCTAAACCTCATTTTCAATCATTTCAATCATTCTTGGTTCTATGTTCTTCAAATGACCTTCACTCATAGTGGAGTTTGTAGAGGAACTTTCTGTTGTGCAAATTAGATACATAAGTGTTAATATTCTATATAAGTTTTTTTTTCTCTTACCATCACTTTCTCTGTTCAAAATAGGAGGAACGAACTTATTGCCAATATTACGTCGAGCTCCCAAACTTTTTTTCAAGGAACCATACGATTTAGGAGAAACATTTCGGCCAGTCTTTTTATTATTTAAGCAATCGGTAATCTGCAATGAATAAATTTAATATATAAAAAAATAATTAAAAAGTTTATTGAAAAAATTCAGAGTAGAGTAAGAAGGAAATTCGTGCTGAGAGATTTACCAATTGTTCTCTAGCAGTGCAGAATGAATTGGTTCCACACTGATCACTACTGCTGTCTGAATGCGGATCGTCATCATCATCAAAATCAGCAGCTTTTTTCCTTTTTGGAAATAATCGACTTTGATTACTCTGCTGCCTCTTTGGATAATTAATTTGTCTCTCAGGGTGAATTATTTTGCTAGTAATTGCTGTAACGGGCGAATCTCGTTTAACTGGTGAAGTCTCTCGCACATTTCGTACAGGTACGTTATCAGGTTTCCAAGAAATTGTTTTTGGTTTCAGTTTTGACTTTGATTTATCCTAAATTCGTAAAAGAATAATAATTGTCAGTACTGTTTTCTTTTAAACTTGCATAAATCAAACCTTAGCTGCATTGATGAAAATCTTCATTGCATCTAACTCGCGCACATTATCAATAGTTAAACCTGAAGTCCACTGATCATTTTCTAAATATTAAAGATATTTACCAAATTATTAAACTTATAATTTTCTTATTTCAGCACACCTAGAGTTTTTCCTTCACTAAATGGTAAAATCTGATCTCCATAACTATTCAATCCTGAAAAAATATATCATGATATCAAGATACACGTTTAAAGCCAGCACTAGTGTAAGTAAAGTAAACCTTTACCTCCAGTTTTGCCATCAACGAGCGATGAGTACTCACTGAGAAGATCGTTAATCGTTGTTTTTACAATGGAATCACTGTTAAGTATTAATTCTGTGCTTAATCACTATTATCACACTAAACATATTAGAATAAAAAAGAATTACTTCGTATTTGTCTGGTGTTTTTCAGTAAAACTTAAATGCGCTAAACGAGTACGTAAATCATCAGCTTTCGAGTGCAAACAATTAGCAGCTGTTGCTTTAAATTT
Source organism: Stenotaenia linearis (assembly GCA_034700445.1). Lineage (NCBI taxonomy): Eukaryota > Metazoa > Arthropoda > Chilopoda > Geophilomorpha > Geophilidae > Stenotaenia > Stenotaenia linearis. The sequence goes on along the minus strand of JAQIXT010000977.1, from coordinate 47 downwards.
CGATGACTGCCAATGGTGCAACAACTGATTTTCGATGTCTTCCATTC
>JAQIXT010000976.1:0-20755 GCA_034700445.1 Stenotaenia linearis | reverse complement strand
TCTGAAATCTGATAACTAGTCACATTAATTTTTATATTGGCTATTAATTTTGGGCATCTAAAGAATTATTGCTCATTTGAACCTAGAATGCTTCACGCATATCGCTTGACTGCAATGTGGGCTAGAACAATCAAACTGTTTTTGCGCCTTATTTCAAATGAAGCAAAAACAAAGCAAAAACTTCGTATATATTTCAATAAAACTTTACCAAACTTTGTCAAATACAAACAACTTTATTGAAATAGTTTTTCTTTTTTTAACTCGTAAATATGATCACAAACAATATAACATTTTAACTATGAGTAATATTTATTGCCTTACCTTGGCAAATGGCTTTATATAAAAATGAAATAAAATGTTAAATGAAAAATAAAACAGAATATCACAAAAGCAATAAAACAGAAAAATTCCTTCTGTCTTTTTAACAGCAATGAAATCAAAAAAATCATTAAGGTGCCAAAATACATTGATTCTTCTGAAATGTTACGATAGCAGGCACAGAACTATTGTCAATTACAGTCATAGTAATCCAGCTGGTCAAAAAATTCTCTAGCGGTACCAACGATCCCGGATCATTTTTCAATGCCACAATGAATAAAGGCCATTTCAACGGTTTGGGTGGAATGGGACGGATATCACTTAAATTAACATCATTTTCCATACCAAAGTCAATAAACAGGATTCGCGCTTGATTTTGTGCCACATTTATTATCTCTGCCCTATACCATCTGCAATCCTTGATGTTTTTAGCCAATACAAGTTCCTTGTTGCGAGGCAAGTACACACCATTCCCATCAAGATTTGGGGGTTCAGAATTCATCAAAGTTATTACTTCATCAACGTAATTTCTTGGCAGAACAGTGATGCAACTGAAATTCCTGACTGCATTCAAAATTACTTCAGATTTCAAACCAACTTCTAATTTTGGCAAATTTTCCACTGTTGTTAATGGCAATTCCTCGACAGGTTTACTTTCCTTCAAATCGTTTATTTTTTCACAAACGTTTGCTTCGCGACTGCATAAGCAACAAGGCAGATTCTTGATATCTTTCAAGCTGGCAGTTACTTGCTCCTTGACTATCTTCTCAATCATGCTCATTGTAGTTGCATCGTCATCCTCCAAGATTGTGAGATCGTTATCGTCAAATTTTGTTTCTGAAGATGTCGATGAAGAATTCGAAGATTTTTCTTGGGTGTTCCTTCCTTTGTGACATTCAGTCCCTTTTGAGAGTTGCACGTTATGTACCCATTCAGAAATTTGTTTGTCACTGAAAAGATGTCACTACAATTACTTGCGGCACTTCAAAGAGGGCATCGCTTGACCAAATCAATTTACTTACCGTTCATTGTGCTCTTCTTTAGAACGTGAAGATCGTACAGAAGTGGAATGTTCACTTTCGACTTTAATTTTAATGTCACAAGTATTGCTTCGTTCCTTTACATCCGCTTGCAAATTATCTGGTAGAGAAATATCTAGCAAAGATGACATCGAACGAGTCCCATTACTATCAATTCCCCACGCATGTTGCGCGCTGGAATAACAAAATGTTAAGTTTAGTGACTATATAGTGCTTTTTTCCTATAAAATTTATTTAGTAGTAAAATTTTTAAAATTTACTTTTCAAGGCTAAAGACTGGAACCCATTTCTCCACGAATTGAATTCCTTGACTCATTTCTTCGGGTACCAGCAATATAGGAGCTTTAATCAAAGATGATACCTATAAGTACAATTTAAAATTATGGATTAAAAAAATAACTACGGTAAATATAGTAATTATCTTGGTAATTATACTATAGTTTGATAGGGCAGTAAAGGCGCTAGAAGAGGAAGATCTGGCAGTAAAGGGTCTGAAATCACAGGATCTGGAAGCACATTATCTGGACGTAAAGATGGTCTCTGATGATAAGAAAATATTATTGTAATTTTTAATTAGTATAGAAATAATCTTAGCAACCTCTTTATATGCAGAACCTTGTTGTTTTTTATCATTATGATTTATAGTTGTTGTCTGTTAAAATAGTATTTATAAATACCGTAAACAAAAGTCAAGTCACTTATAAGTTAAAATCAAGTTACATTTGCTTTTTTTTTGTCTTTCATTTTTACATTCAGATTCAATGGCGGTGTGTGATCCATAGCTTCAATTGCTTTTTTGGCAGAATCAAATGAATCATAAAACACTAATCTGTAAAATAAATGTTTAAACTGAATTTCACATAAACCAAAAATTTAAAAAATTAGGCCTTTTGACCCATGAATTTTCTCTAACCCTATTTGACTATTCGGAATCTTTACGGAAGGCCGCGTATAAACTCGTAAAACGTTTCCATAGTTTGCAAACAGCTCTCTCAGACTTTTCTATTGGCAGAAGAAAAAAATTAATTAACTTTGCACACACAATTTAACCACATTTAACTGTGGACTTAATTTGCACAAACGTTATAGTAAGCATACAAAAAAATAGAATATTTACATTGGGCATAGTGGCCGGAAGATTCTCAATATATACGATTGGATCCATGACTTTAAATCTTTTTCGTTATACAAACTAACAATTAATATTTTCAATTTTAATTTAATGAATTTAATAGTACATACGTACGTATCAATTGGGCGAGATTCTTCAGACGCAGCCAGACGTTGCCGCTGTAGAAAAAATAAACAAATTAATTAATTAATGTGAATGAGAAAAGATATTATATACCTCATATTATAACTTACTTTCTTTTATTTCCATCACCAATAAAACAAAATTCTTGAAATCTCAAAGAGCAGATATAAATTACGAAACACTTGTCCTAAAACGAACAAAGAAAAGCGAATAACTAACGGCGTTTTGTCTTATGTCATTGTCACTAGGTTGCATTATTTATTAATTAACTATGAGTCTGTACAAGGACCAACTAAACAATATGTTTAGTTGTTCCGGTCTGTACAAATACCGAAATTAATAAATTTTCATTGACCGAAATCACTCGATTTATTTACGGTGTACATCGAATCCTTTCTTTTAAAATTATTTTCCTCTGTGTACGAGAATGGATTGTAATACTAAAACAAGTCTTCAATCAACCATTCTCGAACTAATTATATGCCACATTGTTAAATACAAATGAAAACTTTACTAAAGGCTTTACTTCCCATACTAATTAGATCCAACGCAGTCCCGATAATCAAATAAATATACTTCAACCTATTACACCTCCGATTGTAAATGCAACCACGTGTACAAAATCATCAATACATTCTTGAGAACTTGGTAATAAAAGTAAACACTGAAGATTATGTCCAATGAGTCTTTGAGCACTCTGTAATTTCTCAATTATATCTTTGCAAAGCAAAACTACTATTATGAGATCTCATTTCTTGGAAATCTTTTAGATTGCTATAATAGTTTATGAAATTTTATAAAATTTCAACTAATGCTTATAAAAATTTATTTCAGATCTGTATTACAAATAATAACCATTTGCAAACCAACCCCTCTCTTACGATTGAAGAAATGAGATTGGTAAGAAAATAAGTTTAGTTAACTTATAATTTAAACATAAAAATGGTTTATTGGAAAAGTTGAAAAGAATAAGGATATACACTCCATCAAAAATTAAAAAAACTTAACAAAAATATCATATCAGAACAATTCTCTGACTATGGCGGTGATGTAAGAATCCTTACGGGAACAAAGTAATTTGGTTGTTCTGAAACTCAACAATAATAGGCGAAACACTGTCATCAATTACATTCATAGCAATACTCTCTCCCAGAAACTTCTCAAGAGGTTCCAACGATCCTGGATCTCTTGCCAAAGACACAATAAATGAAGGCGTCTGCAGCAACTTTGATGGAATAGGACGGATATCACTAAAATTCACATCATCTTCATTGCCAAAGTCAATAAACAAGACATGAGCTTGATCTTGTTCGATCTTTTTTATTTCTGCTCTGTACCATTTACTATCCTCCTTGTACTTGGCCAATATCAGTTCCTTCACAAGGGGAATGTACGATTCACCAACAATTTGTGGAGGATCGCAACCCATTATAGATTGTAATGCTTCGTCATAATTTTTCGGCACAACGAAAATGCAGTTATAGCTTTTCACGCAGTAGCACAACACTTCTTTTTCCTGGCCAAGTTCCAATTTAGGTAAAATTTCCATTGTAATTAATGGCGATTGCTTATCAACTTTCTTTTCTTCTCTCTTAAATAATTCTTCTGAAAACTTTGCTTTGCCACTGCTTAAACAACATCGTGTGTTATTTAACTCTACGATTTCTGCTACTACGTGCTCCGTGTCCTCCTTCTTGATCACACGCAAGTTGAAAATGGCATTTACAACTAAATTATCTTTCACTCCCTTTTCTTCTATTGCAGATACATCGATTTTGCCATAAATAGCCAAAGCAGGAATACTTGCATCAACATCCAAAATCGGTTTCATCATCGTCACGACTTCTTTATTTCCGTAGTCGATGAAGAATACTTCTGTTCCCAATGTACCGTTTACCAATGCAATGACTCGTCCCCAATTTCCGTATGCGGCCGATTTTCCTGCCACCAAAGTTCCAACAGCTGGAATACTTACTGGGACTTGTGCCGTTTCTTCATATTTCGGATCGATCGTTCCAATACTGTCCATGAAACTTCCGGTATCCCCAAAACCCCAGAACGACGTCTTGCCATCCAAAACCGTTATACCCATAATAAACTTATCTCCGACATTCAACTGACTAATAATTGAGCTGCCAAACTGGAAATCATTATTGTTTGTAGCAGCCAGTTGCGGATTTGCTCTCTTCTCACTCAACTTCTTTGCTAATTTAAATGGCGACGATTCATGAATTTCTTTCTCCTGCTTCACGCTTGCTGGAGAAGTTTCGGACTGAATGGTTAATTTTTCATTGCGAGATTGCTCCACGCTCGTCTCTTCTATTTCTTCATTACGTCTTGTGATCTCAGACTGTTCAATGGTTGGCGACTGACTTGGGGAATCTTTGGGTGGAAGCTTCGACGAAGTTGAAGAAGTTGAAGATGGCGGCGTTGAATGAGCCAGCGGGATAAACAATTCTGATTTTTCCTCACGACATTCAGTCTTTGTTTTCTTTAAAGATAACAGCATGTCGGAAAGGCTGGTTTCGGGCTGCACTTCTTTTTCGTTTGTCTCTAGTTTTGGCGCCGCTGATGCAACCGGTTTTGGTTCTTTATCCCTTTTGATATCTAAAAATAAATTCGTATATAAGAGACTCTTATTCTGTAAATCTGCCGGACTTACCAACAGTGGCGACGTAGAAATCATCATTGAAACTCTCTGCTTTTACGAAACATTCACTTGCTCCAGAAATAGCCTCAGCAAATGCTTTGAAACTAGAATATTTAGTTGTAGTTAGTTTTGAAGGTTTGCACTTAATTGCCTACAAAATACAAATTAAAAATTTATCAGTACAGACTCATATTTGTTTCGTAAAACTCGTACTTGTGGCGGAAATTTGTACTTCTCAGGTGACAAACCAAGAATATTTTGTTTAGAAACGTTCTTTGAGGAATTTCCATAATCAATGAAAATAACGTTGTAAGTGCCGTCGTCATTATACTAAATAAAAATTAAATAACCATTAAAATAACATTTCGTGTAAATTTATTAATTTTTACCTTAACGATTCTGCCTCTGTACCACATGGAATCCATATCGAACTGAACAAGATACACTCCATTCATTCTTAGATTGTAATCCTTTCGTTGAGTTTTCTTGGCGTCGTTATTCAACTCTATTGCCAATTTATCTGCAAATTCCGAATTTCGTTGAATCCAAAAAAAGCCGTTTTCAACGTGAGTAATCGTGCATCGCTCTGAAGTGTCCAATGGCAATTTCGAATCGTCTTCTAATTCCCGGTTTAGTAAACTATGCTGCATTGGAAAATAAAATTTAGTTAATTTAGAATACAATTAGATAACTTACTACGTACATCTGAAGATGACGTGTTATGAGTTTTAGCACTGCTGCTGGCAGACTTTTGATTGTCACTGTTAACCGAGATTTTCCCGCGCATTTCGTTCATTCGTTCGTGGTTAATTAAATCAAGTTCTTCAGATTTCATCACGTCGGGTTTAGCATCGGAAACATCAGAGTCCTCTGATTCTCTCTTATGTCTACTTCTGCTGTTTAAATCTCGGTTATCACATGATCTGGCTCTTTGGCGCATTTTGTTAAAATCCTCTCCATCTCTTTCCTTATTTGGTCGGCTTCTGCCTCCATCGTTTTGACGAAAATTTCTTGGACCATCAGCGTTACTTCCTTCATTATGGCCGTGAAAATTCCGGTTGTCGTTGCGTTGTCTCCTTTTTCATTAAAATAAATAAATAAATATGAAAACAACTCAACAAACAAGAAAATTAGTCCGAACCCAGCATTATTGAATTCCATACTATCTTCTGATCGCTGCTGTCTCCCATCAGCTCTGAAACTAAATATAAAAATTAACTGTAATATAACGATGCGTGACAAACTCACCCTCTTCTATCTTGCATTTTGTCATTGAAATTGTATTCTCGCCTCTGAAAACCGTTGTTGTCTCTACGCGGCCTATTTTGTGAGTAATTTCGCCCAGCAGCGCCCTAATAAAAATAAATTAACGTTTATCGTATATAAAACATACCATTTAATTCGTACATCTTTTTGACTCAAGCGATATTCTGATCGATCAGTAACGTTGATAGGACAACAAAGAGAATCTTCACCATAGACAGTAATTTGCCGTCCGTCACAACCAGGCATAAAGCTTATTTCCATTTTAGGCTTTTAATACAACAATAACAAATATTAAATTAAAATATTAAATATTACAGTAGGTTGTACGATTAACTGCTCCCGAAGAAAAACACTTTTTTATACTTTTATCAAAGTTAGAGATGATCATTCTTTTTAAAAATGAACATTTGTTGGATTTATAATCCATTAAATTAACACTTTCATTTAACAATTATCTTAATCTTACCCCTGGGTTTCCGAAATCTCTCTCATCTCCATTGCCGTGGCCGTTGCTGCTGATAAAACAATACATAAATTAAAAAATTATAAAAATTATTATAAAAAAAATAGAATCGATATACTTTTCACCGCATCTTTTAGCCATTCTCTGCAAATTATAAAAAATTTAGGTTAAATTATTATAAAATGTTTTGTAACTGACAAACCTCTTTATCTTTTCGGGAAAAGTCAACATTTAGATTAAGTGGCGGTGCCTGATCAAGTGTCATGATAGCCTTTTCTGCAGCTCCAAACGAATCGTAAGTGATGAACCTAAAGAATTAACGATTGATTGTTTTACAAAATATTATTTATTTGTTGTTTTACACGTACCCGCTACGAAATGCGTCATTCTTTCGTCGCGGATATAAATTTACTCCCAGTAAATTTCCGTAATCAGAAAAGTATCCCATAAACGTATACTAAAAATATTTCGTGTAAATTATTAAAAGCTGTAAAATTTTTTCTCTTTGATATTCTAGTTTACAAGATTAGTATTCATTGGGATATTGGTCACATGCAAACTGTAGGAATTGGAATACGGTTCTGTAGGTCCTCTCTCGGGTCTATAATCAGGCCTAATACAAAAAAAAGTTTATTACTTTTTTTTCAGTTTGTTAATTAACTTTTATTCATACCTGGTGTCTCCAGTGCCGCTGACACTTGTGAAAGACTGATCCAGCGATTGATGACTTCTAATTGATTGAGTTTAGTCAGTTATAACGATAAAATTTCAAACTTGTAAGAAACTTACCCCCAGTTTTGTTTTTTGTTCGCCATTATTATGTTAAGTGACACTTAATTAGAAAATGCCCACAATCCTGTCATAAAAGAAAAGTTTTAAAACAAACATGCAATATTTCGTGATTTTCTCGAAAATATGGCTGTCGTGAAATCACCACGTGCTCCCGCGTGGGATCAAGTCAACTTCAAAAACGTCAAAATATGGAAGAACAAACTGCTGCTGTTGCTGGCTCTCGATATCTTACGCCACCTGTGAGCAGATTTCGATCCTACTTCTCGGATTAATTTTACTAATTACGTCATTCGTTTTAATTGGAAATTCCAATTTATTATTCCAATTTGGAATAATAAATCCAGTATTAATATCTCGACTAATATTTTTCCAATATTAAGTTAAATTCCAAAATTATTTTCTACTTTAATAAAGTTTAATAAAGTGGCTCATCATTTTAAGAATTCAAAATAATTTAAAGAAATAGTGATATTTGTTACATTTGTTGCAGTCAGCTGTTATAAAAGTAATTTCAAATCGCTTTAAGATTACGAGCGATGGCTAAAGCGATAAGATAAAGAGGTGATATTTTTTAAGCGTAAAAGTAATAAATAAATATAAATAAATAAATAAAATAATTATCTTCAGCAGAAAAATCTTAATAAATAAATAAACAAAATCGACTGACTTTTATTCATTAAAATTATTGCTTTGGTTTACAAATTTCTGGTTATGAATTGTGGGATTTATCGAGTTGACAACATGAGAAGGGTTAGATTTTTTATTTTTTTCGTACCATAATGCACCAGTAAGTTATAAACTTATCTAAAATGGCGGCGGCCGTAGATCCCGTTTTGTATCAGGTTGTTGAGAAGGAACATACCACCACGTATCGACAGTTCAAAGATCACATAAAGAGTTATTCGAAAACAATGTGTTAATTAGAAATATTATAAACAATGTCTAACACTAACGAAGAAGATAGTGCCAGGACTGAAAACCCATTAAAAACTAAAGTTAGTAATGAAAATGGGCTGAACGAAGAAGAATCCGATAACGCAGCAGTGACCACTGAGGTGGCAGAAACAAGTGATAAAGAAGAAGAAATATTGAATCAACAATTGTACGATGAACTAGAAGAAGCACTAGAAGTATGTGTCAACGATAAGACAAAATCCGTTGGTGACAGTTCAGATCTTTCCAACGGTATGTCCGAGGCTGCTATCTTAAAAATGCATCCAATTCACCAAAAACTTCAAACCGAGATGCTAAGTCTGCAGTGTAAATGCAATCACCAAGCTGAACGAATTAAACAGTAATATTTTTTATGACCTTTAACGCTGTCGTATTTTTGTAATCGTCATCATTTCTGTGTAGGTTGCAACAAGAAAATAAAAATTTAAGAGAAGAAATATCAGATAAAATTCCTACTTCTCCAGAAATTTACGAGGTGCAAATGGAAGCATTAGAAAAAACTATTACAACTATGCAAAAAGAAATAACATCTTTGCAAGAGAAATTAGGCAGCCACGATGAAATCGCTAAGAAGGCGATTGCACAATTAAAACAAGATACCGGAGCAAAAATAGAAAAGGTAATATTGATTAATAACTGTCATAATCGTTTAAAGAATTTAAAGTTTCGTTGCAGTTGAATGCAATGTACGAAGCAGCGAATAAGGATAAAGAATTAATGGTTATTAAATATGCACATGGTCAGAAAGAGGTCATCACTTTGAAAAAAATGTTAGAAGATATAGAGAAAAAATTTAGAGATGGAGTTAAAGAGAGGGAATCTCTGTTAATGAAATTGAAAAATTTAAATATGGAAAGGACTCGCTTATGTCAGATTTTAGACATGAAGGTAAATATTATGAATTTCTGTTTTGCTTTAATAAATTCTTTACTTAAAAGTCGTCAGAAATAAGCAATTTGGTGAGAGAAGGTGAAAAAATGAAGGAGCAGTTGTCGTCTAAAGACATAAAAGTGAAATGGGCTCAGAATAAATTAAGAACGGAGATGGATGCTCATAAAGTAATTTTATTTTGCAATAAAATTTTGCTTACATTTAAAAAAAAATTTTATAAATTAGGAAACGGAAGTTAAATTGGAACGACTTCAGCAGAAACTACAACAGACTCGCGAAGAAGCGGACCAAATTCGTAAAGATTGTCAAGAAATGATTAAAACGTACCAAGATTCGGAAGACGTGAGATCAAATTCTTTAGATATTCAGTTGAAAGAAAAGGAATCCGAATTGAAAATGGAAAGGCAAGGAAAGACAGATCAGGAGGAGGTAAAAATATGTTTAATTTTTTTCTTTTTAATATTTATTTAATTAAAACAAAATATTTATTAAAAAGGAGGGAGAGATGGGAACTGTGGAGTAGATGGTGTTAATAAAAAAAGAGGGGTTATGGGATATGGAGAGTAAACAAATAAAAGGTATTTAATTTAATTTTTTTAAATTTTTTTTTAGGTATATCATTCAATAACTAAAGAATTTGAAACGATAAAAAGGAAGCACAGATTATCAATCGAAGAAAACAATAATTTAATAATGAAAATTCAAACTTTAGAAGGTGAAAGATTGGAGTACGAGAATAATTTGAGTCGGATAAAAGATACAGTGAACTTACAAAACCAGGAAATCGTAGATCTTAAAGCTGAATTATCTGAAATGGATAATCTCAAAACGATGTTGGAAAGGTTAAATTAAACTATACTGAATTGTTTTGGAAGTTAATTTGATCGTTTCTGGATTAAATTATAGGGAAAAAGCCAAGTCTGAGGGAAGTAATTCTGAAATTGAAAGGCTTCGACAAACAAATAGTGAATTGTTGCTTGATATGGATGCGTGCCGAAGTAAAGAAGGGGAGTTGCTCGAGTTTACTGAGCGATTAACATCAAAAAATGTGATGTTGCAATCTGAGTTTGCTGTTATGGAAAGCAAGGTAATAGTGATTTGCACTAATGATGAATATTATAATAATAATTTTGTTTTCAATATTTCAAGAGCCAAATGTTGTCGTTGGATCAAACTCGGCTCACTAAAATAATTGAAGAGTTGGAGATACAAATTAAGAATCTGGTTGTTACTGAGATTTTTTTGTTTTTTTGAAAATTGTTTAAACTAACATTTCATTATGCAGAAGTCTCATCTGGAAGAGGAAAAGCAACAAAGGCAGCAAGAAACTCAATTGTTAGCAAGAAAATTAGCTGAGAAAACAAAAATAGGTAACTCATTACATATTTAATGTAGTATCAAAATTAAATGGAGCATTTAATAGCGGAAGGGCTTAGTACGAAGCTGGAAGAAGAAGCAAACGAAAATAGAGTCAATAAACGACGACAGGCATCGACTACTAAGGTAATTTAATTTTTTTAAAAATTTATCCGATTTTTCATTGCTTTTTTATATTTATAAACAGGAGTTGACAAGAGAAATCCAGTCTTTGAAACGAAAGCTCGATTTATCAGAATCGGCGCATTCTGTTGGAAATAATTTGGATGTGACAACAGGCTTAAATTCCAGAGCTAGCTCCAGTGGTTCCTTGGACACACTAGCAAATTCCGGGTCTGGTTTTTCAGGAGTCAATAATCCTACTTTAACTCATCCTATCATACAGAGGAATATAAATGATTCGAATTTAGTAAGTAGTTTCATTAATTATTACTTTATGCAAAATGTGATCCCGAATCAAATCCTTTTCCCTTCTTACTACCATTTTCTTCCAAATAATCCAAAAATAGATACAGGCCAACAACCTAAAACTTTTGGCACGTTTGATAAACAAATTTAGGAGGTCATTTTTTTATACACTCTAGACTAGCTAAGAACCAAGCATTGAGGGGAAACCAGATTTTTTAATCTGTTATTTATCTTGAATTGTATGCAAAGATTAAAGCAGAAAATCTTTTGTTTCATACTCTTAGGAAAACAATGTCATAACGATTGAACCCAACAGACAGCTCTTGATAGAAAGAATAGTGAAGTTGCAAAAATCGTTAGCTAGGAAAAACGAAAAGATTGAATTCTTAGATGAACACGTCAGACAATTAATCACCGAATTAAGGAAAAAATCGAGGTAATTTTTATTTACTTTATTATAAAATTTAATAATTTAATGAGTTTGATCATTGTCAACAGAATCATTCAAAATTATGTGATGAGGTTGGAAGCTGGAGCATTGGCAACTGAGCAAATGGACCAAAACAAGGTACGAAATTTAATTAATATCTTAATATGCTACTAATTTACAAAGCAGATTTTTAGATTTTTCTCTAACAATTTTCTCCTTTTTTCATTTTCAAGCTCTTGCATAGGAGTAAACAGCAGGTAGTAAACAGTTGCTTGTTTCCTAATTAACTCAACTCATTACTTTTTCTATCACTTTGTTCTTTTGCTATGTTTTCTTAATTTTTGCTGTTAGAACTCAATTAACTTAAATTTTCCCTTGAAAATTATTATTAATACAATTTTTTTCCAGGTTGATTTAGCAAAACGAGGCGGAATTATGGCATCTTTGTATAATTCTCAAGCATCAGATGGAGCAATGACATTCGAATTATCTTTAGAAATAAATCGCAAACTCCAGGCGGTTTTAGAAGATACGCTACTGAAAAACATCACGTTAAAGGTAATAAAACTCGCTGTGATTTTTATATATTTGAGTGTGTTAATTTTTTGCAGGAAAATATTAACACTCTGGGTGATGAAATAGCGAGGTTATCGAAAGAATTTCAAAGACGTTCCTCATGATAGATTTGAGAGTAGAGCAATTTGCATTATTTTTATATATTTAAGAAAGATCCAGTGAAACAAGTAACAGGTTTATTTAAAGTTAGAGTGGCCAAGAAGAAAACTTTTACCTTATTTATATTGTATTGTGTTTTTATTATCTTATACAAGGGTAACAGAAAGTATTTTGATTTTTCCATGGAAGGAGAAGCAATAGAATAACTAATGAAATAATCTGATATTTCCTATTAAAATTTTATTTGTCTAAATCCAGGAGGGTAACTGATATCCAAAAACTTTCCTTTGGGTACCATGGTCTTGGTGACAATCTCAGATGTTATTGGGTGTGGTTATTACGAAAGAAATTTTTGCCGTATTTAAAGCAGTGATTTACTACATAAAAGCTTTGAAAATTAAATTTTGGCAATTTTTGAATACAAAGTATAACCAAATAATCAGATAAAAAAAATTAATCACTAGTCTCAACATAGATATCTCATTCAAATTGTATAAAAGTAAGGGTTGAAGTTTTTTTATTCACTTCCAACCGGCTTCCTTATGTTTTTATTTTATTTAAGTTGCGGTTGTGGCATATGGTTTTGTACATAACCAAACTGATGTTTGTCAATGTATATATTTTTAAGTGTTAAGTTTGCATTTAGCATTGATTGGTACAAACAATGTAATTTCTGTTATTTTAATTTGAGACTTCGTTTGAAGTTTTGATTAACTTCTATTATCTCTAATTATTATTAAGTATAGTCTATGTAAATTGACAGTAAATATTATTGCAAGCAATTAAATACTTTTACTGTCTGATTGATTAAAGTCTATGATTCTTTCAGTGCAGAATTTACTGTCGAGAATTTATAAGAAGTGGTAGAATGAAGAGTTGAATTACGATTTTTTTTTTACATTTTTATTTAATTTACTGTTGTGGTCTGGTTTAATGCATGTTTAGTACAAAATGAACTGATGTTTCACAATGAGAATACATAGTTTAAATCTTGTCTTTACATTTAGGTTTGATTGGCAAAAATAATTTATTTCCTAATTTAATTTGAGACTTCATTTACAAGTTAGTAATAACTAGGGCTAGGAAGTTCATGCACTTAAAAATGCCAAAATATGCATGCCCTTAAAATCTGCAAAATATGGGAGGGGACGGTAAATGTATTTTCAAACACTTTATTGTATACTCTTGTATCCTTTCAATCACTTTATTCGACAGCAAGAAATGCAGAACATAAATCAGAATTAATTATGATTGTTTACTCAATGCCTGCAGTAAATCTTGTTTGTTTGTTGTTAACAATTTTTGTTTTGGTTGTTTATCTTTCTTGCGTTGCACTCATGCTTATCAGTAATCAAGTGCTGCTAATTTGGAACGTCTTTTTGGTATTAATTGTGTGGTTGCACATTTTGCAGAATAACACTTTACTGTCAGTGAAAAACACGTCTTTTCCAAACTTGGTGACATACCCACTTAATTTAGATGTTAGTGTTTGCTTAGATTTACCCACATTCGAAACGATATTCTCAAATTCTTCTTGGCGACAAATGGAATTGGGCAATTAAGCTCCTTAAATACCATGGATTATGATAGGTTACCTGATTGGTAATAACAATGACACAATAAAAAAGTGATCCAATCCAATCTGACCTGTAGAACCCATTTATTTTGATGACTGATTACTATGAACAGTTCACATGTTTTTTTAAATTACAAAATATTAAATTTTGGTAATAAATAATAATAAGCAAAACATGAAAATATGCTCTTAAAATGAATAAAGTGAAAATATTCATGCATTTATGAAAATGTTAAAAACATGCAAAATATGCACTTTCAAAACTGTGTTATTTCACTTCTTTTGACTTTTTGTCCAGATATCCACTTGAGCATATGTTTGCATGCAAGAAAAAAAAAAGTATTTGCATGAACTTCTTAGCCCTAGTAATAACTTAATTAAAATACTTTTATTGTCTTACTGATAGAATAGAATTCAATGATTTTTTTACCCCATAATTCACTGCTTAAACTATCGGGAAATTCCAACAATTTAGGACTATCATTTATGACTGATCGAATTTTATTAAGCGTTGGTCCCAAAACTGTATCGATGTATTTAACCAAGTTATTACATTTTTCTGTTGTATTGAGACTGGCAGAAGAACCCCATATAATCACTCCAGGGAAGCCTAATGCAGCTGCTTGGCCAATTGTAATCAGCAGATCGTCCTGTATTTTAAGAACAGAAATGAAGTTGGGTTATACAAGTGTGTTTCTCATAGAAAATGAATTTACCTCATTCACAAGAGTTGATCCCCCTTCATAGTGTACTATTGTGTAAGGAAATATGGGTAATTTCTGTTCAACTCGTTTTGCTTCTGTTAGTTTTCCATATATGTGCACTGCGTTTTGAGTTATGTTTGAATTACTGATGTAAATACTTGGGTATAAGGCCGAACTCGCATTATACATCCACGATATCCTGTAAATAAAGAAAAAACATTATTGTGATGTTATACAGCTTGAAGACATTCAAAATGATTGCTTACTGTTCGTTACTTTCTTGGATGTGTTTCGGACAATATTTTTCCAATGGGGCATAGTTGTAACAGTCTGGAAATAAGTAATAACCCCATCTTCCCTTCGGTCTAAGAGTACGGCTAATATTTAATGCAGATTCCATATAACGCCTTTGTGAATGATAATAAGTTAAATCAAATTTAAAAAGTGAATTTTAATTGTACCTAGCTGCACTTTCATATTCATATTTCGCTTTATTTTCAACTTTATCCGATGATAACGAAGGGTCTTTTTTTAAAACTAATTTTCGTGATTCTTGTCTGTATATGTTAAGTTTCGTGAAGCTTGTTGCCCAGGTAGGTCTCCAACTTTCCCAATCCAGTACGCCTAAACCTAGTTACAATGCAAAGTGTATAAGTTAGTTATTGGTTGATAATTCTGGTTTAGATTCAATTTTAACCTTGAAATTCTGGATCGGGAATTGTTGAAATAACGTCGTTTGTAACTTCTTTTTCATGATCTGAGAGTTCTCCTAACTGTCAAATTTGGTTCGGATTAAACCATAAAACAATGTGATACAAATGTGTAGCTAACTACAGTTTAATTTGGCAACAATGAATTTCCAAACGTTTTATGCACTGCAAACTAGACTAAAATTATATATAAATTCACTGTTGATGTAAACCTCTCAACACAAACGTGTAACGTTCACAGTAATTATATAGAAAATAAGGAGTTTGTGCAGTCAAATGACATGACTGTGATATACTAAATTAGGAAAATTCAGGTTTATTACCGTGATTAGGGATAATTAGAGGAGTTTCACTACCTGTGGATACCTGTATTTGGCCAAATCTATTTTGAATTTTGTGGAAATTAACCAGAAGTATAACGAACTTACATTCATTTACTGAATATTAACTACAGTATTTCTTTATTGGGGCACTGATCATAGAGAAAAGATTAGAGCACTGTCGTGGTAAAGAAATAGGTCGAAATAGTGAGGGCACTGTCCTGGGAGTGAAATTGTGAGGGTACAAATAGCCAGCTGGGTGGGAGGAGTTGCACTAAAAAGAGCTGTGTTGTCCTCCTTCATTGTTAGCAATCAGAAATACACGATATTTATTAATCTACAGTAGTTTGCAGTAGACATACAGTAATAGTAATGAATGTAGTTTATATGACTTGATTTGAAATACTACCTGTGGAAGTCCTCCGTTGATAAACGTTCCATTCTCTGCTATGTAAGGCAATTTGCCTATTTTGTAAAAGATTGTCATTTCTTCTCCTTTGAATTCGTCATTCTTGTTGTGAATAATATTGTATTTGGCTAAATCAATTTTGATTTTTGAATGTGTGCAAGTATGTAGGGGTACATTCCAAACTACTTTAAAATCACACTGACAGTGAGCTTCAGTGCCAACCCAAGTTGTTTCAAAAAGAACCAATAACCACAACAGTATTTCCCTGCAATGCATTTTGAAATGGTTTGGACTATTTTTCCGCTTATATGTATTTCGTGTACGTTTCCTCATTACGCAACAAAATTTCAGGCAAATTCAAATTACAGTATTTGGATTGTCAACAAAGTGATTAACGTCATGCCATTCATGACAGCATTTCAATAGATAGATGAATTGATATTTATCGATTTTTGACCTGGTAACAAATTTTATTTTTGTGAAAAATTGTACAAAATTTCAGTACTTATGACAGTTAAGTTGGCATTTTTATTATATATTCTACTTCTACGCCTGGAGTATATTAAGTTGATTCATAATCAGTACTTAATTTGATTAAAAGAGTCGAATCTTGAAAAATTTTTATTCTGCATTTACAAGCGGTTGTGACTTTTTCCCAGTTTTCCCAATTGTTATACTGGCTCTCAACGCTTTCAACGATTTGTTCTCTCAGAAGTTCTGGTCTGTTTCCTTTCCTTGAACTGAACAGTGTGTTGATATTCGCAAATGGTTTCTGGTTGAAACCAGGCAGATGCCTTGCAATGATGGCAATATATTTTGCTGATGAGATAACTTCTTTTTAATACCTGGTATAAGACATTTCTTTGAAAATATTTCCATCTGGTGTAAATGTAAATAAAGAATTAATTCTACACCACATAAAGAGGTACACATTTTAGGCTGTTTATTTATTTATTTATTTATTTTATTTTTATTAAATAATTTAAAATTTTATATTATTTCAGTATTTTGTTGGCGAATGGAGTTATAGCCATTTAATTTTATGGCAATTGGCATAAAAGAGAGGCTCAAATATTTTCTGCAGTTTTTTAGACTCAGGTTTTTTATTTTTTCCTTTTTTTTTTTTAATCGTGAGGCTTGGTTCGTAATAAAAAACTGTTCGTCAATCATCGAACCGAATAGAACAGAGGGAAAAGTGATTTGATTGTGAAGAGGGAAAATTCGATCAATATTACTCCAATTTTCACAAAAAGTCATTTTTTTAATTTTTTATATCCGCTATTTGTTTTTTCTTTTTCTAGTCGTTAATTTATTTTTTTCAGTATCAGTTTGAAATTAACATATATAATTCTAACTAATTGGTATTACAGTTGCTTCATGACTCATGTTTATAGAATTCAAGAATTTTTTAATCCATTGTTGAAAACTCATTCAAATTTATTTTGTTTTTGGTTGCCATGTTGCCTGGTTTGTGGTTATCGGAACGTACTAGTAGTAAACAATTATTTGCCATTTTATACCGTTAAAGCATTAATCATGATCATATCAGATTAGGAAGTTGTTATCAATTAGGCTTTAGGGGTTCATAAATATCGTAGTCATTTTAAATATTAAAAAAAATTTTTTTTGTCTCTATTTCAAAATGAGGAAGGTAATGGTTGAATTTCACAGGTCGATTTTTCTGGACTACGGAGGGAGTAAAGTTGTTGAACAATAAGCAGAAAAAACAAAAACAAACAAAACAAAAATAAATAAATAAATAAAGTAAATTAAAAGAAAGGTAAAGACAAAAAAAATTAAAACACAAACAAAAAGCAAAACAAAATACAATAAAAGTAAAATAGAGGAAAAAGAGCAAGACCAGCATTAAATATTTTATTTTAGGTATAGAGATACTCTATTAGCAATATTGCTAATACTTGTGACTATTTTGAATTTTATTTTATTTTATTTTATTTTATTTGTTTTCAAAATGTTGTCCCGTTTATTTTGTTTCTTCACCCATAATCTTTTGTTACCGTACTTGTTATTGATTTTTTTTATGATTGTTTCAGGGATCAAATTAAGATAAGTTAATGGCAAAAATATGTAAAGCGAAAAGCAAACAATATTAACCCAGCGTTGATAAAAAAATAATCCGAAAGGATGATAAAAATAGGTCTTGTTATGTTTTAAATCAATTAAAAAAGCTATTATAAAATATTGAACAGAAAAATATTTTTTAAAATTCGCTTTATTTTTTTTATTTATTTTCACCAACTTTTCTTTGCTCGTTTATTTCAAATTTTAGGATTGATTGTGTACAAAGTTTTGCGTAAATCGATAGTTCACAAGGCAGTCTTGGACTGTTGCAATCAAATGCTTTATAGACCTGCTTATTGCGTAATGAGTGTTTGCTACTTTTTGTCGGTAAGTTAAAAGTATGGAACGTTCAGACCATACTTTTCCAGATCATCAGTGATAACAACTACGATACATATAACTCCATTTTTCTTTTGATCTAATTATTTGCACCACGTTGAATTAAAAATATTAATTCTATTAAAAAAATTAATTGATTAATTAGTTGATTAGAAATTAATTAACCGTGCTGTTCTTTCAAATTCTGCTCGTACACTAACTTCATTATTTGACAACCAAGGGACTTGTTTTCTAACAAAGTTTGTTGATTCCTTTTGACATGGCATTTCAGCCGCGCGTCGAAATTTGTAGCACAAGCAATATCTAATTTCGTGCAGACACAACTAAATTAGCAAATTTACCCTGATTAAAAGTTATCTCTTCTTTCCTTTTTAACCTTCAAAATCAGAGTTAGAAATCTTGCATTTAATATCTGCTGCAGCTAGCTTCATATGTTTAGAAGAAGATTTTTCTAATCTTTTATCACGAAATTGCGTAACTTGTAATAAATTGTGTAAAACTAGTTTATTATGTAAGAAAATTTGAATATCACAAAGCAAATTTTGTAATAACAGAAAAAATGAAATAAAGAGGAATAAATAAAGGATGAGTAAGAAATGAATACCGTAATAATATTATAATAATTTAAGTCTCTTATCTGTGGAATTTTCCCACAAAGAAATTAGTCATTTTTATTTACGCTAGAAAAGGCCAAGCTAGATCTTTTAAAATACTGTCATTTCATTTCCGGTGTAATTATCATATTTGTTGTTGTGAAGAATATTGTATTTAGCCAAATCAATATTGATTTTCCACTTGTTACAAGTAAGATATTAGTGGTTCATTCCAGACTTATTTATAATCATTTTCAGCGACAACCAAAGTTGTTACACAACATGTGTCAGACATATCTTGATAGTTTGCAAAAAATCGATCCGATACAAACCGTAATCAAGAATATTAGTCACATTAAAAATAAAATTCATCACTCCATATTTCAATATTGAAAATTACTCACCAATACATTTTGCACTATACAGTAGTATAATGCGAGTTGCAATTCGAAAAATAAAAATTACTATTGTCATTAATAATAACTATTTTTTAATACAAAACTACAGTTAATGCTACGCATTTGTGCTGAATGACATTGCAAGTAATGAATTCAAACATTTATGAAATTTATTCTGCAATTACGTAATATATAAACTCTTTAATCACAATAAACTGGAACAAAGTCGCATTAAGTGAATCACAGGCAGGAAATCAGTGACAAAAAATTAACCACTCAGTTGTTCGTATAATTTGGGAACGTAATCATCCCATTCAGCCTGGTAGAAATTCCCAGCAACTGGATCGCCCAAGCTGTACTTCTTGGCAAAATTCTTTATTTTGAAGTTTCCTCTTTTATCGCCGGAAGTGTTAGGTAATTTTGGTTCGCTTGGACTAATTTTTCCCGGTTGTTTGTATACCAAATAAACGTAACGATGCAAACCTAAACACAATACATAAATTATAATTTTGTATTTACGTATTTGGCTCTGCATTAATTATACCTGATCCCTTTGGTGGTCCTGAACCAACGTAATCAGACAATACTTCTCCTTTGCTCACTTCGGAACCTGGGATGTTGACAATCAACCAGTGATGCCATTCACGGAATTTCGGGTCTTTACGCGAAGGAGCATCAGGATCTAAAGTACGTATGTATATTCATTATTATTTATTAATTTTTTATTGGTTTATTTTAACATTTACCAGTCATGCACAGCGTATAAAACGATCCACTTTCTGCTGGGTATGAAATTGAAGTTGGCCTATCCTTCACCTTTATATTGATTAAAAAATAAAAATAATAATTATTACGGAAATTAAAACAACGATATTAAAATAACGACATTAAAATCGATGCACGCACTTGAGTAGGAGTCAAAGTATTTCCCATTTTCACCTCATTGCCGCCGTATTTCACCTAAGGATATATATCAGTTATTTTATCTTTAAAATTTCATTTAAAAAAAATAAATTTATTGAAACGTCACCTCCATGACAACTGTCGGTGCTTTGTCAATCACATCGGGGACAATTCCGTTTTGTTCCATGCCTTTGATTGTGCT
>JAQIXT010000975.1:0-20788 GCA_034700445.1 Stenotaenia linearis | reverse complement strand
AGAATCACATTACTTCAATGGTAAGAGCTCTTGCTCACTTTTGGAGCTTTTGCTTCACTTTAATCATACCAGCCATTTGAGTGAACGTTGAATCTACTCTAAGTTCGTAACGTTCAATTCTAGATGTTGTTTTATTGTTTACATGACAATATTTATTTAATATTTTTTAAATAACGTTAATGTGGACTTAACATTAAATGTTGAAATAATTTTTTTTAAATGACATTTTAATGTTTCAACATTTCTTTTGTATTGTGTAAATACTGTTGAATCAACTTTAGTAGTTTACTGTGAGATGATAGTGAGGATGTTTTTAACTGTAGTTAATAGAGGAGAATGAATAGGCAGGTATATATTTACTGGATGTGATACAAAGCTATTTATGAGTTAGTGATAAGGGTTAATAGATAATGCAAACTTGGCACAAGTTATGTTGTAATAAAGCATATGGTAACAAACTTGGCAATCTAAATTGTAGTGACAAGAATTTTAGTAGTAGAATAAATTTTTACTCTTGATGGTTTAATTTAGCTCTAGGAAGTTGGCAATATTTGTCTGTTTAGTTGAAATTGGTTTTTCTTTTATACTATAATCTTATTGGTTTGATTTATCTCATCAGGAGAGTTTATTGAGCTGAGATTTTTGTGATTTGGTTCTGTGATTGACTAGATATTGCCAAAAATTAGTAGTGCTCTGTCAAATCAATAACCAACTTGATCTTTTTTGTTGGAAGATTGATTCTGAAAGAAGATTGATTCTGTAAGGTAGGGGTGTGATTCTTTTCAGTTTTCTTACTTGTGGCTTTAGTGTTAGCTTTATGTAGATTTCTGTATGAAAAATAGATAATATAATTAACACTGAACAAGAAATAGCTAGAAAAGTGCCAGAAACTTGACTGTAAACAATGACTTGTGAAAGGTAAATGGATAAAACTAAAACCAATAAAAGTATTATGTACTTCACTATTTTTAATTATATTGTGGATTTTCTACAGTTTTGCATCAAAATCTATAGATTTTCTAGTTTTCTACTTCAAAATCTATAGATTTTCTAGTTTTATACTTCAAAATCTATAGATTTTCTTCAGTTTTACTTCAAAATCTATACTTTTCTACAATTTTACTTCAAAATCTGCAGATTTTTTACACTTTAATTTCAAAAATATAATTTTTCAACAGATTTACTACAGATTTTGTGGGAAAAAAACCTTTAAAAAAACTGGATTTGGCCAAAAACAAAATCTGTAGATTTTTTTATCACACTAATTTAAGTAAATCAGAAAACTCAAATATTTCACATAAACACACAATGAATTGAACACCAAACTAATAAACTTAACAAATCAAACTCCATCCTCATATTTACCCTACTTAACTCTACACATTTCATACTGCATGTAGACCCCAAGACAAACTCAACTGTTTTCTTCTTGTTATTCTTTTTTATTCCTCTTTTTATCAGAGGTTAAAAACGAATGCAAATTGGTACATTTCTAGAATAGTGATGAGCCTCCATCTTGTTAGGCCATGTTTGGATGCCCTTTGCATCTAGACGTTGTAAAATATTAACATCTCTTGTTTAGAAACGGCTGAAAGAGGGCGCTCGAGTCTCGCAAACACGAACATGCCAGTCCTAACCTCGTTCGCCATTTCATTGGGCGCTGACTCAGCCCCCTTGCCTCCCTACTTCTTCATCCCCCCCTCGCCCCCCACTCCACATTTCCAATCACCTGTTAGAGCGAACGCGCCGACAACCCGCGCCGCACTGTCCCGTCACGTGACAATGTATCACGCGGTGTAAATCAACCCAAACATAACATTAGTGTTGTCAGCGACGCTCTCTCAGCGAACGCGATGCGTCTTCAATTGATTTCGATCGCAGTTCGCTGCAACGAGGTCGGCCCGCGTCCCCCCTCTCGGTCATATCAAACAGCAGCAAATTTAACCAACTCAGTTTCAATTTTACCTGCGCGCCCCCTATTACATTGGAAATGAAATAAATTTCCAATACGGTTTCAATCCACCGCCACCAGGGTGGGTCATATAGGAACGCACAGCGCCGCCTCGAGCTGTTGAGCGGAAATTATTCTGTTTGGGTGTAGCTATGGTAGTCCTGTGTCATTTCACAAGTGCGACTCGCATCACAGTTTCTCTTTCTTGTGTCCATCTTTAAATGGTAGTTTGGATCAATAGGTCCCTCAATTGGGCGAATTTTTCAAATTTTTTTTTTTCATTTTTTTTTTTTTTTTTTTTTTATTATTTTTTTTTTTAGAAAAGATTTGTAATTCAGGAGCAATAAGTCGAGTTAAATGCATTAAAATTGGAAAAGGGAAGGTTTAGTGGTTTAATAACAAGCACACAACAAGTGAAAGGGGGAAAGAAGTTGGTGTCATCAGTTTTAATTTTAAAACAACCATTCCTCTGAGAATTTATTAGGTCTTGGTTTTAATAAAACCCTACTTAGGCCTCAACAAAAACCAGACCTGATCTGGTGTGTGTAAAGTTTAAAATGTCCTGCAATTTAGTAGACAGCTTATTGCTTTGGATTTCAATGATTGTGGTTTTTGTTATTAGAATTTTGGATTGGAAGTGGAGTTTTTTTTTACGGTGACGTGAAGTCTTGATTTTATAATATTTATTAGTTTTGTATAAATGTAATTAAAGTTCGTGAAAATGTGAAGGAGTGCAAGAAATGTAAGATTTGGGGTTTGAATAATATTATTCTTAGTTAAAGCTAATAGAGAGTTTGCGAAGAACGAAACTTATGTCTTATAACTTATAAATTCCATGTTAAATATAAGTTAGATTTATAATTAACATGGAATTTATAAGTTATAAGACAAGTTTTATTCTCCGCAATGGCGTAGGATTAAGTAAGATTAATGCTTAGCTGAAGTTGATGTTTGAAAATAGTTTTCAGAATCACGGTTATTTTAATCTGTGTTCGGAAACTGACCGGTTGGTTATTTTGGTTGTAACTGCTACAGCCCAGGTTGAAAGTCATTTTGGTTGTTAAAGATGGCGATGCTCATGGACTTAGTTGTGATTTAATTAATGCAACAAATTGCGTTAAGTCATACAATCAACAACCATAACAGCAAGAGCAAAGTATCCGAAGAGTTTATTGCATCAAGAGAATAAAATATTCTGATAGTGAAAAGCATAAAATAATAATTTTTACACAGTACTTTGATTTAAAGCAGCCATTTTGAACGTAACTGATTAATCAGCTACGAATCACGGGCAATGTTGTAAGCACTACCGCTGTATGTCAAACACAAGCAACAACAACACTGCACTGCACTGCACTTGAACAATTTTGAAAATCAAAAATACACTACAAAACAATTATTTCTCGCTCGCCTTTCTGCATGCATGCAGTTACTAGTTTTATTTTACCTGTACTCATATTACGGTACTTCTGAGTTTTCAAGCTAAATTATTTTTTATTTGAGAATTGCGTAAAGGAATTGCGTTTGGGTTAGTGTTAGAGGATGAAGAGATGTTATGTCGTGTTGTGATCGGAATGAATTTCAGTTATGGCTGTTTTAGACGGATGTGGGGATAAATAAAATGAGTGGGCGGTGTGTGTGGAACATCCATCATCGATGAATGTCATAACTGTAGGTTTGGTTTTTGTGGGAGTGTGATAATGTTGATACTATAAATTTTAGGTAAAAATGAAATAGGATAGATATGAAAGGGTCTATTTCTTTTTTAGTGTTTGTTTATTTATTTGTCGTGTTTGGTGGGAGATGGGATAGATGTTTGAATTGATGTACCTCTTTTGACCTCATAAAAAGAATTTATAACGTGTGGAAATGGTGTGAGAAGAAAATAAGTTTTAATCAAATGTTTTGTTCTTTTTAAAAAAAAATTTTTGGGTTTGTGTAATGAAGGATGTTTTGGTGGGAGACTGAAGTTTGAAAAATCGACAAAATCCATTCATTCATTCACTTCCCACCTAAACAACAGAAAATTCACTCCAGTCCTAACACCTAAAACTCTTTTCATTCCAGGATGTTCGGCACGAGCGGAGCGTGCAACTCGTGCGGCCAGATGATCCCCGCTCACGAGTTGGTGATGCGCGCGCAAGGCAACGTGTACCACCTCAAGTGCTTCACCTGTGTCAAGTGTCACAATCAGTTGAATCCCGGCGACCGGTACAACTTGATCAACGGAAGCCTTTACTGCGAACAGGACTGCCACAAATTCCTCAAAGGTACCGTACCTGCGGGCCCCGCGCGCAAAAACACCAAGGTAGGTCGCCAGGAAGCACGCCAGAAGGCTGCCGCGATGCACAAAGCAGCAGCCGCGGCCGCTGTCCAGTGTCACCCCGTCGACCACTTTAACCAGGGGGCCTTCATCTGATCAGCGGCTGCCCCCCCGCAGGCATCATCCCCATCGGGACGCGGGAGAAAACGCAAGAATACGACGCTGAACACTTGGTGATGAGGGTCGACGACTCGTACAATGCACTTTTAGAAATAAAAAAGAAAAAAAGGGTAATAACACAAGGGAAGGGACTTAAAATTGACAGGTGGGTGTTTGAAAGTTTTTACACCTGTAAAAGGTAGACAAAAGGTGATCAAGTGCGAGGTGGTTTGTGCTCACTACCTGGCCGTGCAAGTGGACAACAAATTGAACGCCATACAAGACAAACAATATGGTCTTGTTAGGGTGTGACAATAGATCCTTAATGACGTCACTGAGCTTATTATGGAACGCAGTGAGAGGAGCTACTTAAGGAACTCGTGAATGTATCATTACTGCTCATTCAAAGCCGGCTGCCAATCAGAAGATGATGTCACGCGACACCGCCACCAGTTCCCGGGTGATGTGTGGTCACGTGGGGTCTGCGCATGCCTGGTTGGAAGTTCGTCTGCTTCGTTTAACAACGTTTGTCTTGGGAGGGAGTTTTATCAAGGCATATGTTATAGGAAATTAAAGTTGTGAAATTTTGAATAAAATGTATAAATTAATTAATAACCCTTTGAGTCCTAATGATGTATATTTTGGTATATACTGCATTTCATACATTTTTTTTAAAACTTTTTTTAAAAAATGTCTGCTATTGCTATTAGTTACGGCTTACAGATTGATTAGGCTATTTGTAGTTCACGGCGCTTGTGCTCCCAGCAGCATAGTTTTCACTTTCACATACAAAATCAGATAGTGCTCTTTTACATCCGCCATGACAGTGATAATGGTAAAGTAAGCTGTTGGCAAACATAGAAAACAACTCTAGACCGCTTCCATAAATGGATGTTTGTTGTTTATACCAAAGTATACATGCATGGTTTGGCCTGTTGATTTAAGTGGTCGGTAATTGAAGGGTTGAAGTAATTTCCTTTTCAGTTGAAGTGAAAGATTGAGTTCTACGCAGTTGTTCCTCGATATGCAATTATGACATTGCAGATGTTATTTAAATGGCTATTTTTTGTAATTTTAATCACATTTTATAATTTTGTTCGTGGAGAATTTACAGAATTATTTACTGATGATCTCAGAGTTGGAGCAAATGAGTTCTGGGAATTTTTGTTCGGGTATCACACTTTGATGCATTGTGCGTGAGGCAACATGGCGACGCTCGATCTAACTTATCATAAGCAGAAAGTGATTCTGATTAATGTAATAAATTAATTGCTATTAAAACTTTTAAATTAATAAAAATTATTTTTTGTAGTTGATCCATGTCATGAAGTTTGATAAAAGAAAAGATGGTTGTAAAAAAGATAAATGGTCACAAGAAAAAATGATGCAGATTATTTATACTGCGCATGCCGAAGTACGTAAAAAGCAAAATGATTTTGCTTTTACAATTGAAGAATGAATGGTTGAAGCAAAAAATATATTTAGTTAAAACAAACTAATTATTGTTTTCTTCAAATTTATGTCTGAAAAACCAAGCGCAAACATTTTCGTACTTAAGTTTTCAGTTGTACGTTTTCATTTGCTTCAGGCCTTATGCATGTAACCATCATGCATTGGCGTTTTTCTTGCTTATAACAATGCATTTGAAAGTTTATCATACCTTCTAGGAACTTATCTCATCTATATATCGAGGAACCCATTCCATCTCATTTGTTTATGTTGTCTTTCACTGCAAACCCTTCCTGAGACATCGAACAAAACAAAACAACTCACTAGATCTGATTACCATTTGCTAGAACAACTAGATATGTTATTTCCCCAATTAAACAACATGATAGGAAAACACCGGAGGTAACATATGCCTTGATAAATGAAGAAATGTAAATTCCTGAGAAAACGATTTGTGTTTTCCTTCTCGAGGACACTGTTTTAAGAGCATGCGCAGTTGCAATTGGATGTAAAAATATTTGATGAATGGTGGCAGCTGGAAATGTTCTTGTTTCTTGTCTATAAATAATAAGGAGACAACCCTAGCAATAAGTTTGACATTTTTCAAAGGACTTCTTTTGCAGTGGGGTTGTGGAGAAGGAATTATTATTTTTTTCTCCCTCCCCCTGCGTTCGTTATTTCATTGAAACACCCCTTCTCACCTGTACAAATGCCACTTATACATAACATATATAAATATATATAAATATATATATATTTACGAATTATGATTATTATTATTATTAATTATTATTATTAATTATAGTTTTTCTTTGATTGAAAATGATTGAAATAATTGAAAACAACAAAGATAAATGCAAATTTCTTTTCGATCTAAATTTGTTAGTGCGGGTGCAATGTTTTTTCTTACATATGACATCATTACGCACGGTCACATGTCAATTTGAAAATGATTTGAAAATTATGGGGATTTGAAAAAAATTAGAAAAAAGGTGAAAAAATATGAAAAAAAGCACCACCATTTTTTTCGGTGCTCATGCTGTGGTTGTGTGAGCTGATGAAACGCAAACATGTTGTAAAAGTCGAATAAAAATTTGTTTTTATGAACTAAAAACCGTCTTAGTGTTTTGTTTTTTATTTTTAAAAAAAATTAAATAAATTATTTTTTTTTTCAAAAAATAAAAAAAATGAAATTTAATATTTTCAACTACAATTTGAGAAGAAAAAAAAATTTAATTTTCCACTCATTTAAAGTGAAAAAAAAATGTCACTGTGATCTGAATCAGTTTATTAAAATGTAAAAAATAAAAGTTAATTACTTTGAGAAACCTTAAAGTAATTAAAAATAATTAGGTAAAGATTCAAATTACTTTGTATGTTATTAAAATATACATTTGGTGGAGCGAATAATAAAGGGATTTTGCAGACAACGCTAAGTAAGGTAAGACCCATTTTAATTTTCTTATTAATTTTTTCCATTAGTTTGTTTAATAATAAGTTTTGTGTACAAAGATTCGGTTTTCATTTATTGGTTTAAATTAAAATTTTATAAATTAACTTTTGCCTCGGTGTACATTGACCGGGAAAAGCAAAAGGGAGGAGAGAAAAGCCGACTTTGCCTACAAGTAATTAAGCGAGTTGGACTAAGATGCGAGGATTTACATGTTATTAAAATTTTCCACCTACGCCACACTGAGTGAGTGGTAGTTGCACGCACAACAAGTTTGAAATTTGAGTGTATTGATCCTTTCACCGCTTGATATAATGTGCCACCTTGCTCAAGCCCCTTCCCCCCTTCCTTTGGTAATTATTCGAACCGACGATGGACGTTTCGCGCCACTTTGATTAAACTCCAAAGGTGAACTCTCTGCGCACACATTTTAGACTTAAAATGAAATATGCGACCACTTTGCATAACGTTTACAGCATTTTTAACTACTGTTTAATAAGTTTCAAGTGTATGTCGGGGCTTGGTTCTACATAATCAATTGAAATTTCCGATTTGATTTAAATATTTAGACAATTTTTATCAAATTGGAATCGATTGGTATAAATATTTACGTCAAATAGGCGATGTGCATAATACAATTGCTACGAATGCTTTGCGGACTTTCATGCTACAAGGGGCAGCTAACGGAGATGTAATGCTGTGTGTATTGCGGACTTTCATGCTACAAGGGGCAGCTAGCATAGAAATCATTCACTTTGCATTGCGGTCTTTCATGCTACAAGGGGTAGCTAACGGAGATATAATGCTGTGTACATTGCGGACTTTCATGCTACAAGGGGCAGCCAGCATAGATTTAGTGTTGGGTTTTTGTGCTATTGTGATTAGAATGAAGTACACGATAAGAGAACACAATAATAATGTAAGAAGCGATTAGAATTCTGTCATTTATTGTGTAATTGGATTTTCTTTCTTTCTGTATTTCCACATTACTTTCAAGAAACGGTATTTGAATAGAGCTGCGATATTAGTGTTGTTAATCAAAAGTTTTGCGCATTTGTTTTAATAATCGTTTTTATCAACATGTTGACTTGACTTTAAATGACACAATTAAAACTGAAAAGAGCAGAAAAACATTAATAAATACGGGTCTCATTACACACTTAACTTCAATAAATTTACAAAACGGTGGGTGATTGAATTTTAATCTTTTTATATATATTATTTTTTAACTTGCGCATTTAATAAATAAGGCAAACATGGGGCTCTTATGAATTAATTTCGCAGCTCCTACTAAGCGGCTTTTCATTAGGCAGTATTAATATCACGAGGTGGTGGGGCAGCACATTATAAACGGGGTTGAGGGGGTGGATTCTGCCCCCTTCTGGCCAGAAATAGTTGTCGTTAATGAAAAATATTTTTAATAACACGAGCATGTTTTACATTCTATTTTGTATGTTAGTATCAAGAATGTCACTCAAGGGGCCTCCTTGAGACTTAATAATGTCTTGGGAGAAAATTGCAAATCTTATGTGATGCTTCACCAACTTGTTACTCTCCCAAAATGGCTTTGCCCTCTTTCTCTTCACCTTTATTACAGACATAGGTATAAAACAAGTTACATGATTGTAATAATAGAGACTTTGCACGGATACTGACTTATAACATAAATTGCTTGTTAAGAAGTGTAATTTACAATTGACAAGCTGTAAGTGTGCTCTTAAAATCTCCCCTAACTGAGGTTTTTGTGGTGAAATAAAATGTGAAATTGCTAGAACTCTTGTCATCTAGTCTAGTATTAAATAAAATGTTTAATTTTCTGTTTAGATTTGTCTTGAGGATTTAATTCTTTGTGGGTGGAGAAAAGGAACTACAATATTGGAATTTTATTTTGGAATTTAATTGATTTTTTTCCTAAGGCAAAAAAATCCATAATAAAATACAATAATGATAATCATTTAATATTTATTAATACTGTACTGAAATTTATTTGTTAATGGACTAATCATATACCCATAATTCATAGCTCTTATAATATCCTCTGTTTCTTCAGACTGTTTAGCAAAATTAGAGATTTCATTTGTAAAATAAGGAATCAATTAACAAATAATCAAAATCAATTCAAATTAACAAAACAAAACCAAACTAGACTAAATTTGGTTAAATTTTTAGATTCATTTAGATTAGATTAACCAAATCCAACCCAACATAACCTAAAATGAGTACCTCATTTTGTCTGAAGCTGACTTTTATACCCATAGATGAAATTTTAGGCAAAAACCAACCAAATTCCTGACCTTCCAGTACTCCAAATTACACATTAATTTGTCTCAAATGACTCATAAACCCTATCAGAAGCCCAACAACAACTACTTTACACATTACTTTAACTTCTCCAATTTTCTTAAAAACTAAATCACACACAAACTACCATTTCCTTTTTTCCCCCCACTATTTTTTTCCTCCTTTATGTCCACAAAATGTGGGCATGGGTTTGGATTTGTGAACAAATGTCCCTCTATCCAGCTCAGACCCCAGTCCCTTTGTGCGGGGGTTGGTCGTAACTCGTGGCGATTAGATAGGCAAGAGCACCTTGTCGCTTGCTCTTGAGCCTGATTCATTTCTGCCTGCCTCGTGCAAAGGATCACACCTTCCTCACTCTCCCTTTCCTTCTCTAATCTTGATAGGCCAAGTTGGCATAATCACAGCAGGCGGCCCAAGGCTTTTATCAGTTGCCGACTTTTACATCCACGTTTGTGCCTATGCAAGAGCCATCTTTTGGATGGCTTATCAGTCAAATCCAGAAGAATCAGAAATTAGAAAGTTGTCTGTCACTTGACTTTTTTTTTCTCAATTCTCTTTAAGGGTTAGGAAGAAGGTATGAGGGGGGAAGGTTGAGGTGAGGAAAGAAGTATAAAAGCACCTGCCTGATATTGGAAGTAATTTAATTCCTTCGACACCAATAAGGGGAGAAAATGAGAAAGGGGTAGTGAAGGGAGGGGGCTGTGGTTATCGACTGGCACCTGGCGAAGAAAGAGCTCAACCAATGAATCAAGAAACTTTGAACCAGGGATTGAGATGTGGATTTGAGAAGACTTATTTGCATAATTAACACTCAAACGGGATTTGCCAATCAACTTCTTTCCTTTTTTTCTCTTTGCCATCTCCAGATGGTTTCTGATTGCTTTTTTCCATCTTATCCATCTTTCTTTTTCCTTTTATTGTTTATCTCTGTAATTTTATTACTCTTTTTGAATCAAAATGGCTTCCCAATTTTCTTTTTTGATGCACGCATGCGCTAACTCCGTTGAGACAAAAGGCGGCCTTCGAGTTACAGCAAGCCCTTCATCATAAAAAATAAATGGACTCGGACCACTGATCAAATTCACCGGAAGTAAAATGACCATCAGGCAGTAATCCACGAGCGGCCATTTTGCTGCCAAATTGCTCTACCAGATGGCTCTAACTAATGTCGTCATTAGAATTGGAAGCCATTCGTCTGGCTTTTCGCACGGGAGGAGGAGGATAGCCGATTTATTTTTTCTTTTCGTTTTTTTTTTATTTTTTTTTTACAAGCTTTTCCATCTCCCACTCCTCCTTTTTTTTACCCCCTCCTACATCTCCTTTCCACCCCCACGCTATTGTGCAAACGCATTTTTGTTGGCGCCCTTCCTGGTGTTGGGAAATGGCTCCAATTTTCTTCACATCATAATCGAAATGTTGTCAGTGGGTGCAAAGCTCCAATTTTTATCGGGGTTTAAATTGGTCATTTCTCACCCAGAGGAAGAAAGTTTCAATATATTTAAACGCATCATTTTTTTCTCTGACAGATATCTCTTTTTATTTTATTTTATTTATTTATTTGTCTTAGTTTAAACTGCATTTCGGTTTTTTTATCTTCTGTTTTCACACCTGCGAACTAAAAGATCTGTTTTTGTGAATAAGTGAGGGGTGTGGGGAAAAGAAGTGAGTGATGTTGAAGTGTAGGAGGGGAAAATTGAGTTTTGTTATGATATTGTGTTGGAATTAGAAAAAGTAGGCAATTTGTTGCGTGTCTTTGCAGCTTTAGTGTCCATTGTCGATTTTTGAGAATTCAGAACGGAAAATTACAGTTGTAGGATTAAATCCTAATTAGGATTAACTCTAAAGTCTTAGTATTTTCGAGTTTACAAGAAATGTAAACAAAGCAATTGTTTTTTTTGTTTTTTTTTAAATAAGAATTTGGAGCTAGGTTTGTTGTAATGTTTGTTTTGATTCTTTATAGTAAGTAAGAATGTGACATTGTACAGTGCACGCACAGAAATTTCTCACATTTGAGAATATTTGATATATGGATGCGCTGAAATTAATAAAATTCAGTGTATTTGTTTACTTGATATACCAAAACAGTGAAACATTTCTGAGTATAATTTTTTAATCCATCTTCAGTTATTACTTCAACATTCTGCACATAGAAATGTAAACTATCCTGTGGCACACATTTATTGCTGTAGAGAAAAATAAAGTGCTTTACACATAATAACTTTGAATTATCGTGTTATATGAAGTAATTTTAACTTCTTTTAGAGAAACAAAGCGTCAAACTTAATTATTTACACTATTAACATCGAAGTTTACATCAGCTAATACCGGTACATCTGCAAATGTACCACAAGACACTTTGTACACATTTCCTTGTGTGTGTTCTGGAGCATTCTAAGTTATGTTATAAGTGTTAGAACATTTTGTGTGTGATCTAGAACTTTCTCTGTGTATCTAGAACATTCTCTGTGTGATCGAGAATATTCTGTGCGTGACTAGAACATTCTGTGATCATCAAATTTATGAGAAACATCTAAACAATCAATACAAGCTATAAAAAAAACTTAGAAAAACTTAGAAAACAACAGAAAATCACTAAACCAAACCCATCCCCATTCTATATTTAGTCCTAATCCCCACTCCAAGACCATTGACTTCCGTACAAATTGCAATAGTATTATTTTTAAAGCAAATTACAACTTGGCCGTACAGCATTAACGATTTCAAGCTAGATCGAAACAGGGAGGTTACATGCTGCAATAAAGTATGGGTGTCTATGTACAAATACGTTTTTTATTCTTTATTTCACACTTTATTTTTACGACAAGTGACAGGTAAGTGCCATGCAAGTCGATCGAAAGACCCGTTGATCAGTCGTGTCTTTGTATACTTTTTCATCTAATATTCCCATATAATTTTATGTTGACATTCAAATGTAAACACAAGTGTCATGAGAGCTTCTATAGTTGTCATATCAGCCCTTATTTATTGAATTTGAGAATGACTTTTTAATCAATTTTCCAATTGACTGTTACTGTGGAAACCAAGCAGGTTTTACAACGTTTATTTTGACACATAACTTTTCATTGAAGGTGAACTACGAGCTCAAAGGGTTGTTCGAGGTGGAGTTTATGAGTTTCCCGTTGCTCTTATTCAGCTTTCCTTCTGGTGACATTTGTGAGTTTGAGTAATTGCCAGCTTTTAATAATAACTGCAGCCATTGCTCTTGCCCGCTGCTGCGCTTTGCCGTGACGTCATCGAGTTGCGGTTTTGATTTAATTGTGGAATGGTGCCTATCAGTAATTATTTATTCTCTTAATTAACGTGAGGGGGGTGGGGGTGGGGGGAAAAGCGAGAGAAATGGCGTTTTAGATTTCTAAGACAAGAGCAAGATGTTGCGTCAACCGCATGTTTAAATTGAAGCTCGAGGGCGAATGATGACAAGACGGCGTATTCATACGTCAATATGCGATGCTCGGTTGGGTTAAGAAGGAATTTGAAGTTAAAGAATAAGAGTGAGGGGGTTGGAGGAGTAAATGATTTAATTATGGGTGTTTGTCAGCTCGGTTTTTGAGTTGGAGTTTGTCAAGTTTTGGAAATGTGAAATGAAATTGAAATTTTAAACAGAATTTGGTGGTTTTTATGTTTGTTTTGGGTGGAAATGAGAAATTGAAGGTAGAGGTGATTAAATTACAGTTTTTGGTAGTTTTGTTTGATTTTTTTGTTCAAAACTTATTTCTTATAGTGCAAGTTTAAAGTTTTGTAAATGTTGTTTGTTTTTATCAAATGATTTAATTATGAGAGACATGTTTTTTGACATATTTTTTGGGTTGGAGTTTGGAAGTATGAAGTGGAAATTGAAATTTTGAGCACAAATCGGTTTGGGATTTGCTGGTTTTTGTTTGTTTTTGTTGAAAACTTTAAAATTGTAGTGAGCATGGGTGCCCGCAGGATTTTTTCTAGGGGAGGTTAAAATGATGCACATGTGTGAGTTGTGAGGTACAATAGTGAGCAAATGTGTGTAATTAAAAGATGGCTTGCTTTTGTTAACAATTGTACCCCAAATAGGTGAAATGGTAGAAGATTGGTCACAAAATTCATAAAATTAAACTTTGTTTTAGCTTTTAACTAAAAAGTTTGATTTTCTGCTTGAAATTAAATCGAAACTTAAACCAAAATAATATCTAAAATGATGAAAATAGCTTTGAGAAGCAAATTTCATTTGTTTTAGCCCTACTTTAGTCCTAGCTGGAGAAGGAGCGAGGTTGACAGGCCGGGTAGGTGGAGGTCTGGCCGGCCAGGGGGGGGTCTGCCGACCCCTTCAACCCCCCTGCGGGCGCCTACGGAAGTGAGAGATGATTTAGTTTTCAGACTTCTAGTTCAAAACTCAATTTTTGTCATAATTTTTGAGAATATGAATTTAAAAGTATGGAAAACTTGTTTAAAGTTTGTTAATTATTGTTTGTTTTTACCAAAAAGCTTAAAATTAAAGTAAGAAAACAGGTTTGAAGTATTAAGTGATTTAATTATGTATGTTAAGTACATTTTCTTTCTTAGACTTTGAGTTGAAAACTCAATTTCTTCACATAACTTTAAAAAAAAGACATAAATAACAATTTAAAATTTCCTAATTTTTATTTAACTTTCACAAAAAACTTAATTTTCCAACACAAAATAATAAAAATTTCAATATCTCACTCAACTCAATTTAATTTGTGTAAATTTTTCCCTCCATTAAAAAAAAATAAAAATAAAAAACTAATTTATTTGACCCAACTTACAAAAACACATTAATTACACTCAAAAACACCAAACACTTAAAAACATTCTAATATTTACCGACTTTAACACAAAAAAAACTTTAATTCCAACTCAAAATAATAAAAATTGCAATAATTCCACTTAACTCAATGTAATTTAAGTATAAACATTAAAATTCTCAATTTTTTTCTCCATTAAAAAAAAACTAAAAAAAAACTTGAAAACTCATTACAAAAACACATAAATTACATTCAAAAACAACAAAACACTTTAAAATTTCCTAACATTTACTTACTTTACCAAAAAAAAAATTTAAAATTTAACTCAAAACAATAAAAATCTCAATAATTCAACTAAATTCCTCAATTTCCCCCATTCAACAAAAAAAATAAAAAATGAAATTTTAATTCAGTTCAGACTTCAATCACCACACTTTTTTTTCCTCTTCTCGTCTTCATCATATTATCTCAAGTGGATCTTAATTGTCATTTAGCAAGAACTGGTTTCCATTCTCCCCTCCCTTCCCTTCACCTCTACACTGGACATTCGCAGCACCCAGCAACGAGTGATGGAATGGAAAGACCTTCTCCTCCCGTGGCTCTCTTTCCTGCAGCACACGCAGGAGTGTGTGGGGAGACGCGGGGATCCAATGACGAACGCAGCAAAGCTTTTAATGAGAATCATTCTGAAACCAAAAGGAGCGCGGTTAATTACTTGGCGCCCGCCCGCGCTCGCGTTGCCATCTTTTTCGCTCGCGAGAAAATTTTCCACGTTTTGTATCTGCCCGCCCGACCTCGTTACGAGGAACCCGCCGGTCCGCACGCGGAACCCGTTCCCGGGCTCGATTTTGCGCGAACGGAGCGTTTGTGACGACGCCGATCGATCCGAAGGAGGCAATTTGAATATTTGACTCGACGAAAATTTAGTGACGTGTTGAGAAGTTCGTACTAGCGAGGTTTTGTTTGGCGCGGTGCCTTGGAGGCCCCCGTTAATCTTGGTGATCTTTGTGAGCAAGAATTCATTACATTAATGAAGTCGCAGTAATTTGTAAAATGGAACTTTAATTAGTTTATTTTCATTAGGGTTCCCTTCCATCCTCTCCCCTCCCCCCTCCCCCCTTCCTCATCTCCTCCCCTGCAACCCCCCCTCCACCCAACTCGAACTCTTAAGCAGCAAGAAAGGGATTCGTCCTTTTCCTAATTTTATTTTACTTTTCTTTTTTACGCAATTTGATTAACACAACACAGCGCCATTATTTACTTTGGCAGCCATCTTTACACAATTTTTACTTATCTATTTAGAAAATAGATTAAATTAATTATGATTGCTTCATAAGAAACGTAAAGAATTTTCATTTTTTATAACCAAATGTTTCATTATCTTGATTAAAAGGCGCCATCTTTGTTGGAAGATTAAATGGATTTAACCTTCATTAATATTTTCTTTTTCATATATAACTTACATTTTTTATTAATTTTTTTTTATTTTTGTAATTTTGTTGGCCATAAAAGTATTGAGTAAATTGCCCATCAGATACGTTTCTTGAAGGAATAACTATACATCATAATTAAAAGGAAATAAACAATAAAAAATGGGGACAAAAACACAACTTGAGATAAACTTCAATTAAAATAATGTTTTTTTTTTTAGTGTTTTTTTTTTTTTGGAGGTTAGTGTTTCAGTTCCAGATGGTACAAATCAAGTTTTTATGGGGTTTAGGCAAAGGAAAGCTGAAACTAAACATAAAAATAGATTATTTGGTCATGTGATTGCGAGTTTTGTTGCGTTTTACGTTTTGTAGCGTTTAAAATGTGTTTAAAATACATGCGCATGCGTTTTAAAAGTTTAAAAAATGGCGGATGTCTATAAATTGATCGATCTCATACATAAACATCAAATTTTGTGTTTTGAAAGACACAAAATCTGATCACGTGACACAAATTTTGGTTCAGCTGCGCGTTTTTTAGCGTTTAAAATAGGAGCGCATGCGCTTAAAATATTGAAAAATGACGGACACGATTAAATAAATCGATAATTAACACAAACTAAATCCAAAAACACAAAATTTTATCACGTGACACAACTTTTTTCACTCTCGCATTTCTTTAACATTTAAAATGTGTGCGCATGCGCTTAAAAAGAATAAAATTGAGAATTAAATATAAATAAATCGATTTTAAACATAATTTAATCACGTGACACGAGTTTAAATTCATTTTAGTAACATTCAAAATACTTGCTCATGCGCAGTACTCTCTCCACGCTTGAAAAATGAAAAATTTAGTTTTGATATTTGACTTTACTTTTAAAAGAATTTAAAAAAATACAATTTACCAATTACGTGTTAATTCGCATAATTCAAATTTTAAAAAAAAACATAAAAATTAACTTAATTACATCCAGGTTTTTGCATCATTCTCTGAATGGATTTTCATGTCTAGTGATCAAATCTGGGACCACGAGCTTCAGTTCTCCTGCTTTTTTTTAACAGAGCCCCACCCTTTGCAATTAGCTCCAACTTTTTTTATTTATTTTTTTTCGTATCTATTTGTATAACCGGGCATGCTGTTACCTTAATGAAGAAAAATTCCCCTGGTTCATTAAAACGAGGTCGAGTTAATTATTATTTAATTGGTCGTCTCACTATTTCCCTTATTAATTTTTTCCATAACAAAACTTTGAAAAAATTTTATTCGCAGACACGTGACCTTTTAGAAACCTTTTACAGTCGAACCTTGTTATAACGAATTTGCAAAATAATTTCGTTATATCGAGGTTTTTTTTAAACGAAATTCATTGTTTTGTGCTCTATCTTATAGCGTATCATACGAAATGTCGTTTAAACGAAATTATTTAAGTAAAACCAACGTTTTTTTACCTAAAAATCAAGTTATTAATCAATAACGATGTGTCATTAGTCACTTTTCGGTTATTTCTCACTCTTACACGTTAAAAAGTGGACTCGGGACGTTAAAACCTCGTTATAACGAAAAGTGACTTTCATTCAAATAAACAGTTCGTAATAGGCGAGTTTACGTTATAGCGAGTTTCGTTATAACGAAATTTTTTAACGTGGATTTTTAACACGAATTCGTTATAGCGAGGTTCGGCTGCACCTGCATAATCGATCGCAAACGAATTAATCCAATTTTTTTTTTACGAATGTCAGCTTAAAAAGGGTGACAAATTTGTGACGTAATAAATTTACTTCTTAGGATTGAAGAAACTATGTGTACTACGCCCTGGGGCTGGGCACGGCGGCGCGAGTCGTCTTTTTATCAGATCGGTTCTTGATTTATGATCATCAATTATGTTGGCCGGTCCTTACACTGCCCCAATGGTCTCTTAATCAGACACATTGACGCTTGTATTTTTTTTTTTTTTTTTAGCCGATATCCTGATAAGGGGGTATCACGAGGGGGTGACCCAGTACACGGTTCTTATCGCAGGTGGAGGTGAATTGGCCGTGTTTTCGAATGAAAGTGAAAGTTCCGTACAGTATTTTGCTAAGTGCGCACAATTTTTCCGAGTTCAAAAGGCCGTTCAAAGTGACTAATGACGTCATGTGTAATTCTGTCTGCCATTGTTTAATTAATAAAACTTATCTCGGCACCAATCAAGCCTGCGAACGAAACTGAAACCGCCCCACGACCCCGTTACAGCGAAGTGAGTCGCGTTTAAGGGGTCGCGCGAGTCCCCGCGCGCGAGCGAGCTCTGGTAGCACGATTCGCACGCCTGCGGGTTGATTGACGGGAGAAACGCGGGAAAAAAGTCGTCCCCTTGTGCGCAGGCATCGATTCGTTATAATGGGGTGTTGCTGTTGGGATCGCACGCTCCGTCAGGCGCCCAATTAACTCGGCGACTGACAACGCTACAATGATGCTAATTAACTGCAGAGAGCGACAACCCAATGACAATATTTTTAATGAGACGCTGGCGTCGTCGACTTGAGTCCCCGTCTTCTTATTCCCCCACCCTTTCCCCCTTTCTTACGTCACCTGATGAAGGCTATTGAAGACATTTCGGTTGGCTTTTAACAAGATCTTCAATCAAGAACGATGGCGCATTGATGAGGGGACATGTTGTTGGTTTTTTTTTTTAATTTTTAATTTCTGGGAAGTTTCTGGAATAGGTGGAAGTGTTTTGGGGTTTTGGGAGGTACTTTGTAGGTGTGTGTTTTGGTTTAAGGTTTTTGGATTTTGGTTGGATCGTTTGGGAATTAAAAATAGAAAAGTGGAAAAAATGGGATTTTGCACTTTTGGTTGTAATTTGGGAAGAATAGAAGATAAAATCAAACGTTAAATGGATTTAGGGTGATTAATGTGTCTGGAAAGTTTTTTAAATTGGAAGTATGGGTGTGTGAAGACTTGAAAAAATTTTGTAAAGGGATGTGTAAAAGTTGTTAAAATGCAAAAATTTCAAAAAATTTCAAAAATTTATTACAACCACAGTTTTTAATGAATTGTAAAATGCACTTAAGACAGTTTGAAATATCATAAGAACTAGTGGATTCTGAATTCCTGAATGATTCCTTTACAAATTGTGGGGAAAATGAATTTTTTAAATGTTTGCATTTTGAAAGTTTTTACATAATTCCATTATAAAATTTTTTGAGTCTTAGATGGAGCCAAACTTCCAATTTAAAAAAGTTTCCACATATATTGAGCATCCTAAATATGTTTAGTTTTTGATTTTATCTGCTCTTGTTCCCAAGTTACAGCCAAAAAGGTAAAATCTCATTTTATTCAGTTTTGTATTGCTCATTCCTAAACTATTAAATCAATATTCAAAAACTTTTAACCAAAATGTGCACCAACAACTGTCTCATGACACCCTAAAATAATTTAATCCCACCACAAATACTTACTGAGAAACCACAATTTGTCAAACTCCATAAAAAAAAAATTTTAAAAAATGAAGTTTCCACTTTAATGCAATTTTTCATTACAAATCAAATTTCCTTCTCAAAACTAATTAACTTATTAAATAATTAATTTCAATACATTTTATGATTCTATAAATCAATTTAAAAAAATAAAAAAAACAATTCTGTTACTATTTTCACCTTTTCTAAAAATTCCTTTAAGAAAAGAGAAAAAAAATACAAAGTTAACTAAATAATTTTATATTTTTTCCCACAAATTTCAATTTTCCCTTTCGGTCATTCCGTCATTCATTTCTACTCCCTCCGTACATTTTGAACCCCATTTCTGGATACATTTTCCAGCCGCAGATATGAGTTTAGGTGGTCGGGGATTCCAATTGCTGGCCACGCGCGCGCTGATCACATGTACCACCCACCTCCTCTTCTTTTTCCTTTCTCTCCGCCGTTTTATTGTGAAATGGGGAGAAAATTCAATTCTCGTTGTTATTGTCTTTTGGTGCGTGAATTAAAACAATAAGTTTGAACGGGGAGAGGGGGAATGCTGGAAAGGGTGCGTTGATGTTACGGCGTCCGTGTGTAATGCAGAAATCTTTATAGTAACGCTGGAATACAGATGACGTCAATGGAATAACAAATGGCAATCGTCCACGTTATGTTTAGGTTGGCTTCTCCGCTTATTTCGAATTTATTTTCAGTTTTCGCGGAAATTTAATAATGTAATTATGTTATTTTATGAGAAAATAGTTTTTTTGTGTGTAGGTTACGTCATTCATGTTGTTTGAAATCTTAATGGTTTTTGAGGTATTTATAGTGTTTTGATTTTTTTTTAAATTTTGTTGATGCGAATTTTTTAGTTTTTAAAGTTTATAAATAAATCTAAAAGCTAAAGGGTTTTAAGATGATTAATATGTGTGGAAACTTTTTGAAATTGGAAATATGGTGGTTTTAAAGGATTTTAAATCATTTATAAATGGATTTTTAAAATTGTTTATTTAAATTGTGATTTTTATTGATGCGGGTATTTAGTCATTTGCTCGTAACTTCTGATCATTTATAGATAAAATCAAAAACTAAAGGGTTTTAAGATGCTTAATAAGTGCGGAAACTTTTTTAAATTGGAAGTATGGTGATTTTAGAGCATCTTAAGCCATTTATAAGTTAATTACTAATTTAATTGTTTATTTTTTATCAAATTTTGTTGGTGCAAACTTTTACACTTTTGCTTGTAACGTCTGAACATTTACAGATAAAATCAAAAACTAAACGGCTATGAGACGCTTAATATGTGTTGAAACTTTTTTAAATTGAAAGTGCAATGATTTTAGAGCATCTTAAGCCGTTTATATTTTAATTACTTATTCATTTATTAATTTTTAAAAATTTTTGTTGACGCAAATTTTTACTCTTTTGCTTATAACTTCCGAACACTTGCAGATAAAATCAAAAACTAAACGGTTTTAGAATCCTCAATACACACGCAAACTTTTTTAAATTTGAAGTATTGGTGTCCGGAAGCTTAAAAAAATTTCCCACCGCGCAACGCAAATTAATTCATTTGAACACATTTTAAAA
>JAQIXT010000974.1:0-20803 GCA_034700445.1 Stenotaenia linearis | reverse complement strand
TCAAATTTAAAAATTGATTTACAAGATAAATAAATTTTAAAAAATTATTGTGATATTTATTTTTGATTTTAAAAAAATAATAATAATTCAGAAAGAATTCTCATATCGTATATGGAGCGCAAATTAAGGTTATTTAAATTGTAGGTTTAGAATTTAAGTTTGCATTTCAAATTCTTAACCTATAATTCAAACAGCCTCAATTTTTGACATTGCTGTAATTTCCATTCCATTGTTCAGCAAACTACATTTATCTTACCACAATATACCGTCTTAAATATTTTCCTATAAATTTCAACCTTTCCTTTAAGAAATTCTCATCCCATTTTTATTAGTTACTGCATTATTTCATTTTTTCTTAATACAGTACCACCTAAAATAAATTCATTTTTAAACTAAATTTGCTGTGTGGTCCCAAACACCAAAACACCACCAAGGAACAGTATCTGTTCCTTGACACCACCCAGCAGAACCTTGTCAAAAACCCATCACCATACATTTTACAACCCAAACCTTTCATGACAAGAAATATGACGGATGAATTTGCACGCAGTCTGCATGGGTGCATTGTGACCACTCATTGAGCACTAATTCGAACACCTTAACTCACTTTCTTCATTCCACTAGAAGCACACATGAGTGTCAACAGATGATGGATGAGGCACGATCTACATGCACAACAAACCAAGCACCCTGCTCCTGACTCTTCCAATACAACTCCCTCCTCCACTACCCTATACTCATCCAAAAAGACCTATCTCGCGATACCGTTACTCTTATGTCATGTTTTTGAATTCCAACTAGGGTGGTTTTCCATACAGCAGCCGTGAGGGAGGGGATGGACGTCCAGCACGGGTCTCTCACAAGGGACACCCGTAAACAAGGCGTTGCCTCTATGGAAAGTGGCTTTCTGCTTGCCTGTCCATCCAGTCCCGATCCAATCGGTCCCACTTGGGTGACAACAAACACCCAGTTTTCTCGGACAAGAGCAGCCAAGTCCATTGAAGACAACAATCCGCCGGTCTTCAAGGCGCTGGACGTTTCTTGCTATACACACGTTCACCCCATTTCCTCTTTGAACAAGTAGGCAGCAAGCACATGCATATAATGCACTGCTTTCTTGCGATGCCTATTTATAAGGAAAAGGGGAAAACCGAGATACGCTCCACCAACCACACCACCGATACAAAACATGCGAGATATTTTTGCGGTAAAAACATGGCACGAAACGACAAAGGACATCCATCAGATATAGGCTACAAGTGATGGCAATAGGAGATATAAGTCAGCAATTGCATCTGACACTTTGAATGTCTCCCGGAATGACATCATCAATCCATCATCCCTCAAACCGAGGGAGGAGTGAGCAAATTGCAGTAATTGACGACGTACTAAGGGCTATTTACTCAATTTATCACTGACTCAGTGCCAGGCGCGATGTGGCAGTGTGACTGTCAAGTACTTGTAACCACGCAACTTTTTTTTATATAATTATTTATTTAAAATTAACTATAAAAAAGAAAATAAATAAAAAGTGAAATTTTTCACTTTCTTAAGCACATAACTAAAATAACTGACCACCTGTGGCGCGTTCCATTACTGCTTATTACGACCCATTACAGGTGGGTTACGAACCTCCCACGTCGCTGTTGGACGTGCGCAGGTGGGAGTCGAAGTGATTAAAGTGACAATACACTGTCCTCGCACTAACTTGTGGAGAAATCTCGCAGAAATTGAAGGAAAAAAATGATTTGTCAAGCCAAAGTGAAAGTTTACTTTAAACAAAAACCTGCATGTAGTCCGTGCATGGCGAGACGTTTCGAATTCAATTGGCGGATGACAACTGCACGACCTTAATTAATGATTCTGAGTCGGTCACGCGTGAACTCCCACAGCTAAAAAATCAAGATGGACCACCGCGTGCTAACCAAACGACTTGCAAAATCAAGGGAGGGGGATGACCAGACACTTTTCCCACTCTCACTCTCGCAATAAAAACATTAAATTTCATTCAAAACCCCACCTTAGGATTTTCTGCTTCTGATCTTTACTCTGTCACTTGTTCTCGAAGCACCTTGCAGCAGTTCTCAGGTGCTTTATGAGGTCTTTTATGTAAAAATTGCAAAACGCTCGAGTTGAGGGCATACC
Organism: Stenotaenia linearis; assembly: GCA_034700445.1. Taxonomy (NCBI): domain Eukaryota; kingdom Metazoa; phylum Arthropoda; class Chilopoda; order Geophilomorpha; family Geophilidae; genus Stenotaenia; species Stenotaenia linearis. The sequence goes on along the minus strand of JAQIXT010000974.1, from coordinate 18,658 downwards.
TTACCCTACGGCGCGTTTAGGCAATGGCAATCAGAACCATATAAGCAACAAGCCGCGTGTTAACCCTGACTTTTGTGAAAAGGGCCCCTCATCTTATCATCGTGGGAACTGAAACGTGCAAAACCGCAAGCAGCGGGCAAATTACGGGGGATGACCCTATAGCCCCAGCGACAAACGCGCGCGCTAACCACCAAAACTCCTCAATAAATTGCTATATAGCTCGTAGATGATGTAAAATAAGGGGAGGAGTGACTCCCACATTTCCTCTGCAGTTCAGAGTCATGGGAAAAACGCGAGATAAATACCCATGGCCCAACCTTTGCATTTGGGAAACCGCAAGACAGCTCTTAAACGTTACCACAAATCTGGAAATCGCTCGTTTTCTTGAGTAAATGCTTTGTGTAGAATAATCTAAGAACAAAAGCATGTTGGGGTTTCACATGATGCTTGGAAATGATTATTTGAAACTATTTTGTCCTCAAGTCAATGATAGAGGTTAGGACTGTCATTATTTAAACATCATGGGAACTCGTGCAGTTCCATTCAACTGCAAGAAAAAACAGATTTACAAAAATAATTAATTTTATTGTCGACATCTTTTAAAAAAAATACTTTACAAAATTAACCGGAAAGCATTCGTTTAAAACTGTAAACGTAACGTACATTTTTTCTTTATAACAAATTTAATTACTGTAAATTTCTGGAATTTGTCACCAAATAATAATTTCTCAATTTGCCATTTTTCACTTTTTTGTACGGAGTAGATCTCTAATTTTTTGCAATCATCTCAAACATCCTCACTACTTCATGTGATGCTCTTGCAACTGGGTTGGGCTGACCTTGAATAAATATCACGATCTTGTCAAATATCTGAAATTTGTGGTCTCCAGTTCGAAACCCGATGCACGAGTGTGAGCTATGGATATATCAACAGTGGCTACGCACATAACGATTTTCTTATACATCTCCTTTAAAAGCACAAAACTGTTCTTTATTTCTTCACCCTAATCGCTATGACATTCATCCGTTATGACTTTTAACACTGACCTCACGCTTTTCATTCACAAACTCGTTGCTCCCATTAAAATGACAAGATTTTTAACTTCATAAGTAATAGCTTTTATTAATAAACAAACTCTCGAACTAAAAAAAAATTTGAAAAAAATGGGTTCAATTCTAAATCCCGTTAGCTAAATTGAATTGACATTTTAGCTGATCTCGGCTTAAACTTTTTCACCCTAAAAATGTGATTTTTTTTTTCTTTCTTTTCTCGTCTCCCGTCCTTCGTAAGGGTTTTCCACTCAAAATTTGAGCCGTTCAGTGAACCGCAAGTGGTTACTGCTGCCGGATCAGAGTTTTTAAACCCTTAGCTTTTCTTCCCTCATGACTAACTCCTTTTATCATGTCAATTCATGTATGTGAAGGGGCACCACGTGTAGCACGCGAATGCCAACCTTGAAACTGGATTTGTGCAATGTCTTTTTTACCTCCTTCCAAGTAGAAATAATGTTCACATTCCTCTTTAAAAGCAAGGTAACCTTATATTACTTAATTTGTTGCACAGAATAAAAAAATCAAAGTTGTCGCAATAAATTTTATAGTAAAATTGAAATTTTGATATCAACGTAGGCGAATCTCGTTATAACGAACTCCAAAGCGTTGGAGGAAAACATCTTCGTCATAAGGAAATTTTCGTTACAACGAGATGCATTTCAATGAATTTCCTTTTGGCGGGAGATTCGAAACAGTTTTGTCGTAAACACAATATTTGTTACAACGAGGTTCGATTAGTAATCATTTGCCTTTAAAGAGGAATTTACTATTTTAGAACTTAATCACACTCCAAATGCACTCGTTTTAAATGTAAATTTAAACATTACAATTTTCGATCAAAACTTCAATTAATTCTGATCAGATGTAACATTTACTCGAAATACATTTTAGATTTATGACATTGCACATCCGAAACTAAAATACTGTGATATATTGTGATACTTAATGTCCAGTTTTGTTATTTCAAGTCACTGTTTTCTTTTGTTGAAAACACAATACCAAACACTTTCACCACAACAAGTGACAACACTAAAGGAAAAAAACAAAAACCAACTTTTTGAATACATCCATTGTTAAAGTTTACAAACAAAATTTTCCTTCGAAATTAAGGTCAACCTTTATATTCTCAGAAAACTAGCCGATTACAACCGGATTACATCATGCTGTGAGTTAAGAAAACGAATCAAACAGCGTGTAAGTGTCATTCCCTCAACTCAACAGGAAAAAAAAAAACTTGAAAGAAGGGATGGGTCAAAGAAAATTGAATTACGTTTGAAAACTAACCAACCTTCAACATGTCAAAGTTACAAGATAAACATTCGCCTTCCAATAGACCTATTTACCCCAAAAAGAAAAAAAAATTGATCACTCGCCTCCTCAATTCAAAAAAACCAATCGCGTGAGAAGCAACGTTTACAACAACTTCACACGGGGGCAATAAAAATTCCCAATTGGCCATAAGTGGCCTTTTACACTAACATAAAAACTCCTCTAAACAAAATAAGAGTATTTTACTTGCAAATTTATATTCCCTTTTGACAGTTTAATCTAAAACGCCAATTTAGTCATTTTTTCACTAAAATTCAATTTATCTTAGTTAACTTTGTTTCCATAAATAAAGGTAAAGGAAATTTTTCCTTTTATTTAATTATAATCAAGGAAACAGCTGCATTTAACTAGGAAACCATCTGTTGAGAGATAAAATATTTAGTGTTGATACGTGAAAACAAAACGGTCCCCCACCCACAAACAAAGGAAATGATTATATCATCCCTACTAAAATTCGCGCCAATTTCTCAATGGTATCGCAACCACCTGCCCATAATTTCTCTTCCCCTCATTTTTTTTAGACGAATATTTTTTATTTCGCTGTTTTCGTTACTTTTTTTGTTATTTAAGAATTACATCACGTTCGTTAATTCGTTTTTAATAATCCTCTCATGTAAAACAAAGATATAAAAATTAAAATTTAAGGAAAAAAATTTTTTTTTCCCTAGTGCAGAGATAAAAGAGGGAGATTGAGGAGGAAAAAAGTGGAAAAAAGTTAAGAAAACCTAATTAAAATGTAAAATAGAAGTAATATATCTCATTTACTTGCAAGAATGAATCCTTTTCAAGTCGTTCATTTGATATCATCTACAAGAAGAAAAGAAATCTTTCGAAAACACCCATGTGTCTCTGTCAAATCCAACTTTAAACGAAAAAATTCAACATTTAACATTTCAAAATTGGTAAAAAGTAAAAAAAATCACAAATCTAGGTTATCATTCCAAATCGTAAAAGGGAAAAATATTCAAATGATGGAAAACCTCGAAAACCGCAATTCTCTTTCCCACCTTTGCTGTCATTTTTTATTTAAGTACACATAAATTAAAACAAGCCTCTTTCGCATTCCGCGTTTTTTCATTTTTAATTTTTTTAGGGAGTGGAATGGGTCTTGTGGTTAAGGCATTACAAACGGAGCACGTGGCCTCACAGATGAGCGATGAGCGAGGGTGGAAAAGAAGTCACCCACTATTTAGGAATGCCAGCAATGTCTCGCTAATGCACACGACACGACACATAAATTATCACTCACCGTCCTCTTATAATTGGTTCGCCGTTAGACCAAAGAGAATATTAAGAACACCAACATCACTCAAGTGTCAACTTCGTCCAGTTGCAACGAGTCATTTTCATTTATCAAACAACAACTTTTCCAGCCAGGTGATGGTTACACAACGTTTGAATAATTGCAGTGCATCAGAATGCTTTGTACTGTCTTTTTGTCCGCAAGATTGAACTGTACGGTGCGAGACAAGGGTCGATTTGGGTTGAATGTATACGGAAAACTAATTACTGTAATAAATAACTGTATGGAAACGTTTAGAAATGGAATATACCTTCTGGATATGGATTTCTTTCAACATCCTTACCACGTAATTACATATTATTGCACTGGTGGTTTGCAGATATGTCTGTGTAATACAATTTATGGTAAATAACTGTAATTTGGAGCCTTTTCCTTAAAAAATTTATTTTACGTTTCTCGTTGATAAATATTTTGCCTGTTTTGAAATGATCCTAGATTAACCTTTTCATTATAGAGTTTGCGGAAAACAAAACTTATGTCTTATGACGTATGTTAATTAATAATTATAATTCAAACATAATTAACATAGAATTTATAACGTGTTTTGTTTTCCGCAAACCAAACATAGTAACATAGTATTACGTATGCATACAACGAGAAGTCTCTATTGGTTCAACAATGATGTCACGCTTATTTCCTGTAAAAAGTCGAGTTTGGTGACAATTTGTCTGAATACTTTAATTTTTAATTTACTTCTCAAATGGGGAAAAAAAAGTTTTAAATCATACTTAGACAATTCACATTTAAATGTCAAGAAGCAAGCAAAGCAGAAGTAATCAATAACAATAAAGTATTACTGAAACTTGCTAATCTATTGATCAACGCCTCTTTATTGTTAGTTTCAACGCGCATGATTGATCTGAAGTTCATTGATTAACCGAATATTAATACAAACAACAGTTGTTGTTTGAAAAGTTATTTTCAATTGAAAAACAATCTGTATTAATCAATCGAAATTTAAATAAATATTTATATTAAAATTAGGTCGTTACAGTAAAAACAAATTAGACGTTAAAAAAAATTATCCAGCACTGAATTTCATGAAATTCGAGATCCGTCCGCACGTGCAGTAATTCTTTTTCAACTTTCAAAAATCAAAAAATTAAAAAATAAAATAAAAACAAATAAAAAACGACGGTAATTTAAATTAGGCACGCGCCTGAGTGATTGGGTTGCACAGTTGAAAACTTCTGTTTACGTAGCTGTTTCAAAAGCCACTTGTTTCTCTCCGGAAACGCTCGCATATTTATCAGGATTATTATCGGAATACAGCGCGAGGACTGCACGCGGGGTGACCACGGGGCAAGCACCAACAGCCAACCCGTTGTATTATCCCGTGACCGCACTCCACAACACAAATAAAGATTCTATATACAATTTTTTCTATCACTACGTAATGCCTCCGTTCTTTTTATTTTTATTTAAATTTTGCATAATAAATGCTTGTTTATTGTTTAAAGCCGAAATGTAAACACTAATCGGTGCTAAAGGACTAAAAGTGTGAAATGAATCACTCAGATAAAATTGTGACGTATTTTTAGAACCTTAAGATTAAATAGATAAGGATTAAATGAAGGATCGGTTACAGCTTAAATTAGGACAACTTGGATGCTTTTTTTCCTCGTAGACCTACTTGGTCATTGTAATGGAAATACTCAATGTAAATTAATGCAAATTGAGGATCTTGGGATTGGGATTTCTTGCAAGGTTTGGTAGTTTAATTCTTTTTACTACTGTCTTTTCCTTGTACTGTAATTATTTTGCCCCGTTAAGTCAGCTGTTGTTTCGCAGTGAAGCCCTTTCGAGTCGTAAATTTGATTTCGCCTCTTTTTTACCCTTATCTCATCTTTACACTTAAGTGACAATAAACATTACAATCGTCTCGTAACCTTAAAATTTTTCTTGTTTTTTGATGGTGACATAATGGAAAAAGGAGACGTTCGACTATTTTGATTTTTATCTCACCGTATTATTTCCTTGTTTAAAAAAAAATATAATGACATACCTTTCAACTGGTGTTGTTTATTGCTCTACAAATCTTCTATTTACGAAAGGTAGGAGCAAGGCGAAAATTCAGCAAAATTCGTGACTTTGGAGCGCCGGGGACGGTCCTGAACGGTCGGCCATTATAGAGTACCGGAAGTGTGTTGTTATTTCGACTGTTTTCTCACTTTGAATGTTTGTTTTTATTGGATGATTATTAAAGATATTCGAATAAAAATGCAATAATAGAAATAACCATTAATAAATATTCAGCGATTTCAATAAAATTGTAAACCGGAAGCTAAGATTATGATAACAACAGTTCCGCACCCAAATCATCGCTTTATCATAAGCCTCGTCTGAAAACTTCGGTTTCGTTATTTATAGCTATTGTTTAGACTTATTAGTAGTTATACGAACTAGCTTAAAGCTGGCGAAAATGTTTCAATTATAATTACTTTAAAAAAATGATCTATCGGTCTGAAAATTCTGTGGAATTGGACACGAAACTGCTCATACGATAATCAATTTTTTTTTGTTTGGCCTAATTTTAGCAATTTATTACAAATGAAATAATTATACTGAATCTTTCTGCAGTTTCCAGGAAATCCTTCAAAATACTTTTGCATAAATTAGATTTCCATAGATAATCTGCACTTTTTTTGTTGGGATTGTGAAACTAGAAATGATAAAACAGGTACAAAACCAAAACCTATTTCTTTTCTCTTTTTTTTCAGTTTCATACGTGAAATTTTTGCAAAATTATTACGTCTCGGATGCTAATTAACTTCTTTCAATGTACATTTTAAAGCCGTACAATCCGTACCTATAATAATCATAAAAACAAAATCAAAAACGAAAAGAGATTGAACCAATAATAAAATAAATAATAAAATAAATAATAAAATCAGTAGTTAACGAAAAATTTACTGCCCACAAGGCCACAACTCATTTGAAAATTACACATCAAAACTCTCAACAATTCTTCGCACGAAGGCTGGTCATGCATTCATCATTTTCTGTGTGCGTTTATACCGTCATCTTTCAGCTGCTCCTTTCTCCTCCAGCCGTTTGAGAAAAGGATGGATGTAAGTCCATCATGGCCCTCTGGCATCTGTCCTCATCATATTCCAAGTTTCTCTTATCGGGGCCAGGCATCGTGCTCTTTGGCCGAGTGTGCATTAGCTGGACGTGAGCTAGAAGTAAACGTCGTCGTTGACCCCCGGGCGATAGATCCGCCCGTTGAGGGTACATTCCTCCCATTTCCTTAAAAGGGTTTTCAAGTTGTTCCTCTCGAGTTTTCGAATGGCACTGCTCTTGCTTCCGCAATGAAAGGCGCAACAAGTAAAACCGCCAATCAATTTCCAACTTGTAATTGCTCCTACTTTGTTTTCCGTTAGGAGTAAATTATTCAATCGAGTTTCGAAGACCTTCAAATGCTCATTAATTTCCTTTTCATGTATGCTAATGATTTAATAGTGTGAGTGTGACCCTGCGTATTGTTTGCATCTGATTTACTGTGAAGTTGTCAAGTGTTATTATGCTAGTTAGCAGCTGCTGCAGCGTAGAGACATTTGTAAGAGATACAAAGCAGAAAATTTACATTTGCAGAGTCAGGTGAGAACGGATGCAAGTCCCCGACCATTGTCTATAAGAGGGTTTTCTATTGTGGTTGGTTGACCCATACTTATTTCCCGGATCTGCGGGGACAAATGAGTTTATGGTCATTGGCCTTTAGTGAGTGGGTTGGAAACAAGCATAAGTCACCACGGCCTGATAACTTTTACCAACTGCCCATGAACCAATCGCCTTGCTTGCCATGCATAGCAAACAACTGGGATAATTTTGTAGTCAAATTACATTTCTTCTTTATTTTGGGGTGTGTTAAAGCTTTAAATTCAAATTCAGTGCTTATAGACGCAAAATTAAATTTAAATTAAATTAAAATGTAAAATGTAAATTAATTTTTAATTTTACAATTAAAATAACATTAGTTTTTAATTATGTAAATGAAAGTGTTGAAAAATCTGCAGGAAAAAAAAACACATTTCTGTATTTAAATATAGTAATTATAGCAGACAGATTGAATATTTTTCTTTTTTTTTCTATTGCACGTGTGGTGTTTACTGTTTACAGAAAATCAGCTTAATTATACTCCGCAATGACGTGCTGAGGGGTTTATCCGCCCTCTAAACAACTTCATCTAAGAGGAATTTACTTTCTTAATCGCATTTAACTACTTCTAACACCAACCTCAACTGTTTCATTAAAAAAAAGAATAATAAAAATAGAAAATAAAATAAACTTGTTGTCTAAACAAATTTTTTTTTCATGTTAAACTAATCAAAACCATCAAAATAAATCTACTTTTAAATTTTTTTAAACATTTACATTAATAGAACATCAAGCAAACCAAATCATCACAAAACACGCAACATCACACTCAACTCCACTACACCTTTTTTCCTCCTCATAATTTGGAAGGAGGGAAAGAACACGGGGAGATTGAGTTTATACAGGCAATTTTTTTATCAATTTTTTTTTTTATTTCTCCCCTTGTGGTAAAACGAATTGTCGACAACACCTCAAATTGGATAAACTTATTGCGGCATTAAATAACCTAAAAAAATGATTCAACAAATGAAATTTAACAGCGAAAAAATAAGTAGAGAATTAAAGAGTGATAAAATCCACCACCAGATGGCTAAGGGTAACCAAAAATGTCGTTGTAATTACTATTTATGGGTATTCATATGCATTGAAGGAAATATTTAAGGAAAAGGAACTCATTTAAGCCGTTCAGGTGCAGTTGCATCGTTTGTAGCCCCTGGGGTAGATTGTGTCATATTTCATTGCAAGATGAGAGGGGGAAAGAGGGGTGGGGGATAAGAACCAATCATGTTGCCAGCTTCCTGCACAGGTGAATACCCCTGTTAGCACGGAGAAGAGGTGAGTGCGTCTTCCTCTAACGTGACACCTTCGCAGGAAGGTGGATGATGGATGACATCCTGCGACGCTACGTTCGCGACCACCGACGCCTTTGACGCTTACCTCGCATCTGCCGCTCGCCAGTTTTGAATTACGACCTTCGACTTCCTTCTCCAATTGCTCTGCCAATTGAACATTGGGAGCGACACCTGCAGCACATGAACCACACCCTTAGGAAAAGATGCACCAACAATCTAATCAGCAACTAATTTAATGTAATTTGATTGATATACATTGCATAATAAATAAAAATAAAAATTGATATTTTATGATTTGAATATGTACATTTTTTTGTCTCGAAAACAATTAAAACCTTCCGCACTTAAAGTTAACAGATGAGTCATACTTATAAAAGGAAACAAATTTTATCTTACAGCTAAATTTTTTTTTTCTTTATCCTTTATACGCTCTATTGGGCACCACTAAAAGATCATCATCCAGTGACATCGATTTCCTCTAAGTTCAAATCGTCCAAAGTCGTGCCGTCGGCTTGCAAGGTGTGAGTGAGTACATGTCTTCTCAGGTCGCAGTTCCTTCGAAACACTTTTCCACACGAGGGACAGTTGTAAGGTTTGATGTCGGTGTGTGTGAGCAGGTGGGTTTTCAGGTTGCTGCGCTGGTTGAAGCTTCTTCCACACGTGGGGCATTTATGAGGCGAATCTTCCATGTGGAGAATTTTATGCACGGCTAATGTGCGTGATTGACAGAACCCTTTCCCACATTCGCTGCACTTAAACGGTTTTTCTTTCGAATGGATGTACCTAAAACGAACAAAAAACTCATTACAAATCCGTAAGTTTTAAAAATGATTTTTTAAAATCTTTTACCTGTGATCTCGAAGATGATCCTGACGGCGGAAAGCCTTGCCGCAAATGTCGCACGTGTAGGGTCTCTCGTCGGTGTGGGTGCGCTCGTGAATCAATAAGTTGTACGATTTTGTGAATCTTCGCTGACAAAATCGACAAATAAACTCTTTACGAGGACGCGAAGGGCCTCTCTGCCGTAGCAGGCGTGGCTCTAAAGCCGAACCAGCTCCGAACATGTAGAAAGGTGCCATCAAAGCAGCTGGAAACGAATGGCTAGTGACCATAGCTACTGACGCTTCGACAGAATTGCGGTATTTCTCATCTTTTTTCGTCGCCGAGTGCGCCAGTCGTGAAAAATCGAATTTTTCTTTTGTACTTTGAGTGTTGGTCATCGGTACCGTGGAGCCGTCGGACGAGAGTTCAACGATTTTCACTGATGAGGGTGTCGAAGGAGTGACGTGTCCATCTTCTGATGAGGATCTTGGAGATGGCAGTGCGGTTGAGAAAGTTCCATGTCTCGGGAACGCGGCCAAGGCTGGAAAAGGCACCAACGGGATCGGTGTGACTGGAAACTGTGCGGCGCACAATTGCGTCGATATGGGACAGAAAGCCGCCCGTTGCTGAAGGGACAATGGCGACATTAGTTGCTGTGTGTAGGCGTAGGCCAGCGCGGCTCGAGGGTCTAGGAAGAGTGTTTTAGCTGTCGTGGCGTCACTTGGACATGCCGACGCGACTGGTGGGGATAAAAGAAGTCGTTCTTTAGGCATTTCTGGAAAAAATAGAATAAATAAACGTTAATTGTACGAACTGTAGGGGAATTTAAGTCAAGAATTACGATTTTAACCTTCAAAAGCGCATGAGTCAAGCGAGCTGGAGAGAAATATGGGAATGTGGAGAATTGGCGATAGGGGTGTGATGGGAGGAGAAGTGAGCAGAAACGCGATGGGAGGGGAATTTTCGGGGTGATGGGTGAGGATTTTTGCTCTTTGAGCCTGGAGGACTATGACCGTCCGTCCGCGAGCAGCAGGGGACAGTGCATGTCTACTCAGAACATGTAATGAAGAAGGTCAGATTCCAAGATGGCGCCCTCCTGCTGATTTGCCTTCGTATAACGAAATGGAGGTTTTGTTCAATTGTGGTTTTGTTCGCGTTCCGCTTGTTGTGTAGCAATGCAGTTTGGGATGAAATAAAAATGATTTATGTGCTGTTTATTTTGGCTGAGGTTTGAAACTTGTGTTTATAAAATTGGAAGCAAAACAAGCGGTGACATTTTAAAACTACGTTTTAACAGAGTCGAGGAAACCCAAGTTTCGTTGTAATGTAAGACAAGCAAGTTATGTCCGAGTGTCACAGAAAAAAAATTACAGAGGCAACTTTGTTCAAACCCTCAAATAAATTGAAGAAAACAACATAAATGCCGCGTTTACCTTCGCTGTAATTACAAATCCGTTAACCGTGTACATCCGCTATTTACAAATGTAACTACAAGCTACAAGTTAAGTTATAATAAATCCTTCAACTCATAAAAAATTTCTAAAACTCTGAAATCATAAAATTTCACCTTAACTTTAACTATGCAAATCTGATGTCTCGCCTCCCCACCCTAGTAGCAAGTAAGGCACACGTCGCCTCTCAGAGTAGTAAAAAAAATAAATTAAAAAAAATTTAAGGTGTATCCACTGTCACATAAAATCAAAATATTTCCACTGAAGCCGCAGCGGGTATTAAAATCAACGGGAGGGCAAAACACAAGTCGCAAACAAAGAGAACAAAATGCATAAACAAATTGTATAAAAACTGACCATCTAAGTGAGTCCTTCGCTGCTAAACCCTTCGAGTACCACACTCACGAAGCCGGAATGCGCTAAAGAAGAAGATTTTCTTTAGCACATCGTTTTTGCATCCAAATTGCAATTCAATCTGCCCACTCGCTTCGTGAATGTTTATTGCTCTGTTTTTCTAGCTCTGAATTCTTTCCCCACTTAATTCAACTTCTTTAGACACAACTTTTACCTAAACAAATTCGAGTGACAGATGTAACATCTCTTCCCTGTGACGAAAATAAAAATCAGAGAAACAAACATACAAAAGAAAGAATGCTGCTGCCTGCAAACATCGAATCAATCAACTACCGAAACGTCTGCAGGCGCCGTGAAGGCCCAACGCCCCCGCAAAACGCTCCCGCGTACCCATTCTAACTGACCCAAGACCTATTTAACTTCTATAATGTATACAACCATTTTTTCCTCGCTTTAAATCCCGACAGAACTCGGCTCAAAAGGGAGATACACATCGACCGAAAGATAAAGTTTACCTGATGAGTTTTTGCACGATGACCAAGCGAGAGACGGTTTCATGATAAACTGAACTGCGAACTTAAAATTGGTCGACTGTAAATTCAGAACGGTAGCTCTGAATCAGCACCACGTGAGCATTGGGAGAAATATTAAGTGCACAAAAAGAGGAAAATGATGACTGACTGCCTCCTCAATTGTTATTTTATCATCGTCGATCGCATCTGCTATTACGTAGCGCCGAGGCTTCAACAATAGCAACCAGATCTGGCCTCTGCTCCCACTACCGGGATTATTACGAAAGGCGGGCAGAGGGAAGCAGCGAAGCGATTAGGTTTTCTTTCGAATTTTGCTTAATTCTGTACAGTTAATTAGGTTAATTCAGATTAATTTGATGATTATTTGATTAGAAATTGATTTTAAAATTTTAATGTTTGCTCATACTAAAGTGGCGTATTGGAATTGGATAGTTACATTTGCATGTAAACAAAGCTATTATTTTTTTTACACCGGCCATCGCACGGGGAAAAAGGAGTAAAAGAAGGCCAAAACCGCGCCTTAGCAGCTGTACAATCCGCGTTCAGGGCCTCACCTTGTTCTGCCACCTGCAGGAAAATTGTCGTAACACCAAAGGTAAATATACAAACCGCAAGATACGATTGGAAATGTGGTTTTAAAACAAAAATTAAAATAAATAAATAATAATAATAAAAAATATGAACATAGATTTTGTTTGGCTCACGTTATAACTTAACCGATGATTTTACTTCATAAGTACTTTAATTGTTTACTGTTAAAACTGAATTTTATCTTATTTTGAAAATCTATTATATGAAAAACAAATAAAAATGAATTGAATAATATTGAAATCAAATAATTAATTATTATGAAGGGTAAATCAGATTTAACTGATCTAATCGCTTGTTTTTCTAACTGCAAATAAGAAATGAATGCGAATAAGAGCACTCAACTCAAATTGCACTTATGTAATTTCTTTTATTGTACAACAGACTAAAGAAGAAAAAAACTGACTCACTCAAACTATTCAACCCGTTCTTTTACCTATTCCTATTGAACAAGGGGAATTGTAAAGTGAGGTACAGCACTGAGATCTAAAACCCTTTATTGCAGCAATAAACCCACTAAAGAGTACAAGGAGTATTGTATCTGTTTAGAAGATAAAACTAGGGCGGGAAAAGGGTGAAAAAAGGGAGTTGTCCACTTAAAATGGTAACGTTTGTTGTGTCTACTTTAGTACTTTTGTTTGCTTGTTTAACAGTAAAAGGGAAAGTGAAGTTTTATCTTGTAAACAAAAAACAACGTTATATAAAAACGCCTACAAAATGCAATTTTAAAGATACCATTCAAAAACTGTCATTTTTATCCGCACAGGTTTCAGTAAATATGAAAATTTTCATAAGGAAACAGGAAATGAAATGACAATTCCGCCTTTTTGTTTTATTCTATGGAACATCATCGGTTGGTTACGAAACTTTTATCACAACTATGTCCAAATTAAACCTCACCCCCAAAAAAGTACGGCAGGTGGAATCTGTCACCTAAGGCAATTAGTGATGACGTAGCTGTGTGCGGGGGCGTCAGGACTCCTTCCTTATCGTTTTGCTGGGCACTATAATTAACGACAAACAGGAAAAAGACGAGCTCCCATTCATCAGGACCCATTTTCAAACAGAAACACACAGGGAAATTATCACCGGCAGTGCAATAAAACCTTTCTTTTCACATTGTTGTTGGAACAGAAACACACAATTCAAATACACGAGAATAAAAATAAAACTAAAAAATATTTCCTCTAAAAAAAATATTTTTTACGACCACAAAACTTCAAATTTATTAAAATATACTTAGCATTTAATTTATATCTCACCTAATTCATCATTTCACACAGTCTATGCCTCCATTTTTTTGACAGCTCGGTCATTTCTCCGGATCCAATCAGCCATAAATCATTAGGAGTTGCCCATCAACATTTAATGGCAGACCCAACTTTAACTGCACCTTGTCATTAATATTAATTGATGATATCGACATAATAGGGGGGACTCACTAGTATAGGGAACCTCCCTTCATTCCCTAATTAATGTTCGGAAAAAATTCCCTCAATAAACCGAGATTAAACTCGACTAAAATTCCAGACCAACTTCAGGTTCTCCTGTATTGGCCTCAATCACTTAGCTCGAACGAAGGCAAAACCTCTGTGCATAAATATGCTTAAAACCATCTCACACTTCTGCGATGACATAGTTTTCACAGGTAAAACTCGGTGCCAGACCGTGGGAAATAGGAAAGAATCTTTTAATGATAAGGTCGATCAAGGGAAAAGGCTTCCAGGCTACTTAACAACACTCGGTGCCCCAGTTGGTTACTTTTTCTACCTAACTCGGTTCACACAAGTGCAATTAAAAAATCAAACAACATGTAAAGCATAGTGAATTATCTTTACTTTGAATTCGGAGGTAAAAAGTTTTCTGAGTAATTGAATTTCGGAAAAAAATTGCATGTTGGTAATGTGCTAATTATAAATTTACAAGTGGACACTTACAAGTGGATCCTCCCAGGATCACGCAAGGTGTTTTTACACCTGTAATTGCAGATAACGAGTAAAGCACCTGTATTTTTTTGTTTAAATTAATGGACAGGTGGAATAAAGCGTGCAACCATTGGCTGCGTGTTTTATATTAGTTGAATCTTTTCTTGAAATTTGCTTTGTTTTTATTTTTATGTTTTAAATAATTATCGTGCATGCGCCATTGGCCTCATCGAATGAAGGTTATTGTGCAGACTGATGAACATTTATCGTGAATCAATCTACAAGGACGAAGGAATAAATCTTAAAGCGTGAGGCTGCCCACTCGACTTCTGTTACTACTTCGCCTCTGCAATGATCACCATAAAAAAACACCTCATTCAATCGCCAGGGGGGTACTCTTTTAATTATCAACCGTGCTTCTTAATGACCAACAAAATCTAGTGCACTTTAATGGCCAATTTTCTTAAAATTAAATCCGGTGCGCATTAAATTGAACTTGAAAACATCCAAGAGTCCATCAACACAGCTTGCATAAAAGTTTGATCTTACGATATGATATTACAGAAATTCATTGTTCGTTGATCATGAAATCATTACGCGAGGTGTTTACAAAATTTACGAGCAGACTTATTGAATTATAATTTCGTGATGATGAAATTCATCTTTTCATTTCTTTTATTCGTTATTTGGCACAAATGTCCCATTATCAATTCCTCACGCACATAAGGGCAATGTTACACCTGAATCGCCCTGAAAAAGAACATGATGCACTTATGATGTCTTACCTATAGAAAACAGCAGGGTTTAATCTGTCACACACTTTAAAAGGAATAAGAGAAAAAATATAAGGCCCCTTCAATGACCTCGGACATTTAATGCTGTGAGCAAAAGATTAAAAAGAGAACCAATCCCTATGGTATTTAATGCATGCTGTGTACCACATTTGATATTCAGTCGACGTCTTGTTATAACCACACTGGACACCAGGAAGAGGTCTTTGAACGCTATCATTAGCCAAAAGTGGATGAATCATAGTTTAATATTAACCATGTATAATCATCTTAAGCCCGTTATCGCTTCTTTACTAAATATGGAAGTTTAGAAAATATTTTTTCCGTCTCAAATCTGGATCCCTTCGTGGTCTTTTGTCCCCACGAAATTTATTAATTTCCAAGTCCCTAGGTCACGTGCTTGCCATGCACCACGTCGAGCGGATTCCGGATCCATTTTCCTACGGCTCCACCTCACCTGAATGTAGATATCACAACAATGGAGGCGCCAGGTCGTCCTCATAAACCATAGAGCGATCCCTTTATATAACAACCCTGCAGTATTGTGCACACCCTCTTTTCAGTGCTTTTCACACGTGACGGCGAGGCGGCAAGGGGTGAGTTCAGACTGAGTCAGGTGTAATCCCTTTACCAAAAGGTAAAAATCAGAAAGTGAGGTCAAATTTCTCTTCCTAGTTTTAATTTTATAAAAATTTTCTAATTTTATGGTTCAATTGAATGCATAAAACCATTAACCGGGTGTCAGTTTTTTATGCGTAAAAAAGAAATGGTTGACTCGTCCGGATTAGGGCAATAAAGTTATTATACTCCTGATGAGGAAAGAGGAGGTAGAAAAAAAAGGTTGAACGTATCGCAAGTATAAAAAGCAAATAGCGACAGACGTCGTAAATTATCAAGAAAAAGAGACGGCATACAGAGCGTGGATTGTATTTCTCATTGACACTATGCATGAGGTTTTTTTTTTTCCTTTGCTTTTTTATTTAAAAAAAATTAACCCTACATGACATATTCTGTGGAAAAGAAGGGATTTTTGTGGGGTTGTTAATGAAATGATGGAGCGTGGTGAGATTACAAAATGTGGGACGAATATTCTAGTAAAAGATCTCTCAACAAGTTTTTTTTTTCTCAAAATGATGAGAATTGTGGCCAGGCAGCTGACTCCTCAGCAGGTGGGAGGACAGTCATCTATGTTAGTTGGTAGCTGACAGCGGAAAAGTGTACTACTGCAAATTTTTCTCATCAACTAGGATACACTTAAAGTTCTGTCTACCCTGAAAAGATGACAAGACGTCTTCTCATCCATGTATGTGGCAGAGGCCAACATGGTGGTGACAGTGGACGTCCTGCTATGCGCACAACCACTTGATGATTGCAACTGGTTCTCTCACCAGAATACAAAATACAAAATAAAAATTTCAAATTTTTAAGGAAAGATTTTTTTTTTTTTTTTTTAAATAAAAAATTGTTAAAACATGAGTTACAGGTGGTTACAGTAATTGATAAAATGTAAGTGTTTTGCGTTTAGTATAATTTACAGCTGGAATAATGAAGTAGTTAATCCTGTTGAAATGTGAAAGTATTTTAGATTAGGATATTACTATAGAATATTAAAATTTTTCAAAGTTCATCCGTGAGAAATGCAATTTCAAAGCATAATTCCATCTTTGCGTGTTTCCTAAACCGTGACATTTGACCTGGCAAAGCGAATGTAACATTTTTTACGTTGTCGCGTGCTTGTCACGTGAGTGAGAACGGAGGGGTTGAGAACAGCCTTCGTTATCAGAGGGTAAAAACGTCCGACAAACTCTGCGGGATGGCTGCAGACTGCCACCTGCCGGCCATGAAATTTCAGAGACTTGCTTAGATTATGAATTACTTCTTTAAAGCACATCAAATTCAAGTCAGAATGTCCCGTTTATAATATAAATCGCTACGTTGATCTAGAAGCGGAAATGAGATTCGATTTCACATCCGGACTGAGTATCGATTTCATAAATAATAAAGTGTAAAATTTATTAAATTTATTTTACTAACAAGTATGCAAAACTAACAATTTTATATTCCTATTTATTTCCTATTATCATTATTAACGCAGTGGCCCGAACTCCGCGATTTCAATAAACGCCTTCAGCGACTAGTGCAAATTCTGCTCCGAATAAACGCCGCCCCTTAATTATTCCTCCTTGTTAATAAGTGCCGTATTATTACTCGAATTCACACACTATAGAAAAAATCTCCATAAAAGATCAATTAATTGTTTGCATTCCATCACACCCTACGATTTTAAAAGTAAATTTTTACAACTTGCTTTTAACTTTTTTGTTCCATTTTTTATGACAACAACAGCGCCTTCCTCGAAATGATGTTACTAAATTAATACAGGAGCAACTTTATCGCTTTACAATGAAGAGATCAGTCTGTCAAAAGTCATAAAATTAAATTCTACAACTTGAAAAACTTCAACCGCTACTGCAAAGGCAGAAATAAAAAAAAAATTACACCTTTAACTACCATATGCGCGCTAATTACATCCTATTTATTTGAATACAAACCCCTGTTTAAATCAAAACTTCGCTTTAAGCAAAACGAAAAGACAAGTAAGCAAAATTGCTTACCGTTTATTATACGTTTATTCTCATCTCCGACTCATCTGTCCAACTACTGATTCCCATTCCCACGATAGATCAACAAAAGCTACCAATAACTTTTATAGGCTACCTATAAAACGATCTCAAACAATGAGCCGAAATTTTTTTTATGAAAAAGCCCCTAAAAGAATAGCAAAACCACAAAGGGGCTAGACAAAAATGACGAGGGATGAAGCATTTGATGGTCACACGTCCCTTTTCCCCCCTCACCTTGACATTGATGCTGCTATACAGGTAAAGACCTTCAGTTTAGCCCATAGGGCTCAACAAACTAATTCCCTCCTGCCTTACTAACCCACAAGACACTGGGGAAAGTTGTCTGATATGAGCCCGACTGGCCTAATTTTGATGAAAATCTGTGGCAAAGATAAGGAGTCATCTTCCCACCTGTTAACTACCTGCCTCCCCTTTCCTCGGTCCCCCTAACCGTCCCTTCGAATACTGCTTACGTGGGAAAAGCGCATGTTGATAGGAGAAAGTGCAAGGGACAATAGGTGCAAAACCACAACAAACAAGCACTCGGGGGTGTAAGCAAATTGCTTAACATTTTTCTTCGGTTCCCATGCTCGCGTTTGTTTACCAAATTAGTACCCTATTAAGTATTTTTTTCACTTTTCAACATGAAAAGAAGAAGGGAAGAATTTCTGTGAAGAATGTTGGCGTTTTGAATCGCCTTGGGTGGGCAGAGCGACAGTTCTTTCCTCGCGCTTTTTAATCCCTCTTTTAAGTCATCACGTTGACTCATCTTAAGAGGGTTTGTAAAAACACTTGATAATTGTCCTTTGATCACTTTCATTATAAACAAGTCTGTCTTTCGGTGACGTGAAGCGCCCCCGCGTGTCTGGTCTGCGTCACTCACAATTGGCCAGCTGGACCAAATCTTGAAGGGCAAAGGTCGACTAATTTAAGAAA